>VXBC01006029.1:497900-529686 GCA_013399945.1 Ploceus nigricollis | reverse complement strand
CGGGCCCCCCCGCCCCCCCCCACGCACGAGGCCACACGGAGAGCCGGGAGCGCCGGGTCGCCGCAGTCGGCCCTACTTCCCCCATTCTTCCCAACTCCCACCGACCTGGAGACGGCCATGGCCGCCTAGAGCCGAGCCTGGCTGACGGCGGGCGGCGGGACGGGGGGGCCGGGGTGCTGCCCGGGCGGAGGGCGCTGGGCCTCGCTCGGGCCTCGGGCGCCNGGCCTCTGCCGGGGCTTTCCATCTGCAGGGCGATGGGGGGGGCGAACTCAAAGGAGAGAGCCCCAGTCCCGAACACCGAGGGGAGAAAAGAACACGAGAACGGGAGTAAACGCTTTTCCTTCCATGTCCACTGAATGGTGGCCCTTCTGCCCCGCCAGCATGGCGGGAGAGGGCGGTCGGTATTCGCCGAACCAACGGCGCACCCCCCTCTTGCCCAGGTCCGCCGTCCATCGGCCATGCCCGGTGCTGCGGCGCGAAGTCGCTGCCCGTGGGACTACAACTCCCGGTATGCCCTGCGCTGTGGCCAGGCTCCGTCGCGCGGCCCCGCCGTCCTTGCGGGCGGGCGCCGCTCTGGAGCCCCCGCAGTGAGGGGTGGCTGTAGCACAGCGGGCTGATGCCGCAGAGGGCTTATGGCACACGGGGGTGGGAACACCCAAGGGTTTATAAGCGTCGCCAGCCACGCCAGGCAGCGACGGGGCGGCTGGTCCGGCCAAGTCACGACGCCTCTGTGAGGGGCTACGTTCCTTCCCGCTCTGTGCAGTGTCCCCGGCTGGGACGGCGGCCCATCCTCCCAGCCCGGCGGGCTCCGGGCGATGCTGAAAGATCCCTGGAATCCAGCCCGGCAGTGTCCCTTGTTCCGGGCAGGCACACCAGGCTCCCAAGTGCTCGCTATCAGCTTCCATCAGATCCAGATCAAGAAATTAGCCTTCGACTAATCATTTAAATTAATGGTCCCAGACTGGTACATAAAGTTAGCTGACGTAGGTAACCTTTCATGTGATAAGTTGGAAACAAAATAATAAGATTTTTTTTCCTGTGATGGCATAGACTTGGATAAACATGAATTTGCATAGCGCTGTATGATAAAGTTTTCCTCTGAAGCCCATTGTGGTGTGTTTCACACCCAGCCCTTCTAGAGGGATTTCTGCTCGCCCCAGCCTTTCTGGTTGGTCTCCCTTTCCCTGGAGAGTTAACTCTTCATGTATGGGCTCACTCATTCCGTCCCCACCAGCACATATTCCAAACATTCTAATGCTGTCTGCATTATCACTGTCTTTTGATAGTTCTGTCAAGACGCTGGGATAATGCTTCAATATATCCTTATCCATGCAGGTCCATCCTATACTTCAGCCTTTCCTAAAGGATGCCGGGGGTGCTGCTTTCCTGCCTGTCTCTTCTCCTGTCCTTTGGTGGGAGCACTGTGGCAACTGGAAACTGGCATTGAAGTGGCCCCAAACACTGGCAATGAGAGTCAGCCTGAGGCCTCTGAGCACAGTGTGTGGCCAGAGCAAACCACAGACCTGTTTTTCAGTGGCAGACATGGGTTTTGTCACGGTGCTACACTCAACGACCCAGGTAACGCCTTTTGCCTGTCATGACTCTGATGCAGTAACTACCTTTAAATAGCTCAATACACTTCTGTAGCTGAATACGCACAAAAAGTACAGTGCATTTAGCTGGAGGCCAAGAGCCTCTCATCAGAGTACTCCAAAAACTCCCCACACCTTCCTTTCTGCCATCCCATACCCTCGTGCTGCAGGTGCACCTACCTGGTCCCTGCCCATGATCCCAGGCACGTGCCTGCTCCTGTCCTGTGTGTGTCCGTGTTTGATTTAGCCATGTATGGGGAGGGAAGCAGGGAATTGGAGTAGGGAGCAGCAAGGAACAGACTGAGGGTGGAGATATTTTCCTTGTATGTTTGATGCTGTTGACATGGATGCATGGCAAACATCCCTGATAGTACTTCCGTGTTTGTTTAGCCAGGAATCAGCAGCCATCCTGTCCTGCTGTGGACATTATTGAAATGATCCTCAGGTGATATTTCCAATTCTTACAGCCTATTTCCTCTTACATTCCTTAAAAACAGTTTTAATAGCAGTCAAGGCAGAAGGCACATCAAACATGCAATAAAATTTGTTTTGAACAGCTCCTACCTGATAAAAATAAATGCAGGGAAAATATTGGTGGTGGGTTATATGCACTGAGTACTTGCTGAAATTATGATAAACTGCACTTCCAGCAAAACAATCTGCAAAAGACGGAAAGAATGATCTGTTATAGCAGGCATTCTGGACTCAAACACAATTCATTCAAGTATCACATCATATATATTTGTATTTTGATGTGACATTTATGTAAAGCATATCATTACTTAACTATTCACTTATATCTTCTGCTCAATCCTTTCCCTACACCCTATGAAAACTAATTCTTCTTTGTCCATGCATCTGTTCAGCGCCTCTGTAAGTCACACCAATTTTATTTGCATTTTTGGACCTATTTTTCAAGGAGTACCTATACATTTCCTTCCTTTTTCTGTTAAAAGAATCCCTCCTGAAAGTCTGTTGTGTGCCAGTATACTCTCTCCAACCTGCTCCTAAATTAAATAAAACTCAGTAATTTCACTCCTTTTGTATGTTTTAATCAGTACTTCCTGCATTCATCTCAACTGTTTTTATTTTGCTTTCTTCCTCCTGCCAGCTGTGTTCACCTGTGAACTCCTGTTGCTTGGGCTGCAGATGCACAGTGACAGCAGCTTGGGTATGTGCCCTGTTGGCTGCCAGAGCCCAGCAGAAAGTGCAGCCTCCAAGTGCTCCAGCTGTGCAAATAGCAGATGACAGAGGCACCGTTTTTCAGGTGGAATCCCTCCTGATTAGACCTGTCATAACATAATCTTTTACATGTTATGGACTTTTAGAAGACTAACTTCCAGTTAGTTTTTTGTGTCCTGAAGGTTTGTAGATTTGTATGGCTCAGGATCACACCAGCCTCTCTGTAGTGGTAGATATAACATTTGCTGCCTTCTAGTCTGATAAAAAAATATTATTTTCCTAATGGCTTGCATGTATTTTAGTGTCTATGTTATTTGATTTCCAAATTCCCTTGGAAAACTTGTCTGAAGACAAGCTAGTCTTAGAAGCTTGCCCCTGTTTAGCAGTTTGCTTAGACAGCTTCTCTGCTGGTGTCTTAATCACTATGATTATTTTGATAATCTGGGGAAAAATTTCTGGGAGATACATTTATGCACTATGAACTTATGCAGGTAAACCATGCAGGTTCTTTGCAACATGTATTTCTTAAGAATGCTTTCTGTTCTGAGGTCTGCAAACTAACTAGATACCTTGTAGATGATCTCTAACATTTAAACTTTAAAATTCTTATTTGTTTTTATATATTTAACTGCTTCTTGTTCAAGTATTATTTAATCTTCCTTGTTTTTATTTGACATTTTATCTCTGTAGGTTAGGCCCCTCTTTACTAGTGTTGTTAAAATCAGAGTTCTGATTGCTGAAGGATTTTTTTTCCTTGAGTAATCTCTTGTTTCTTGCTAACTAATAGTGTCTCTTGCTATTCTGCTTGATTTTTATTTAAAGGTGTATTTATTTTTTCACTAGTTTCCATGCCAACTCGTGGCTTTTGTCTTATTTTACTCCAAGGAATTTTTTTAGTAGCTGCACAACCTTCTTGAAAGCCTCTTAATAGAAAGTCAACTTGTTCATTGCCCTTCCTTTTAAGTTCTTCACAGTAAACTCTGGTGGCTGGAGGCTAGATGCTGACTGATAGCTCTCGTAGTGTAAAAACACCTCAGATACCAAGGAAGTACTGGATTCTGAGAGACAAATCAGGGCAAAGCACTGCCACCCACAACATGCAGCAGCAACATTTCTGAAAAATGTTTGATGGGCTTCCATTTCTCAACATCAAACAGGATTGCAATAACCACTAGGAAGTGAAAATCACCAACATCTAAAAGATTCCCAATGTCACCAGAGCTGTGTAATTATCTCACTAGATTTCATTACCTCTGATCATATTTAATATTGTCAATTTGAGACAATTTTCCTGAATGAGAGGCTCATGATACCACAAATAGAGAGGGAAAACCTATGTTTCTCTTCTTGTGATTTTCTGATCTCAGGAATTTTATCTCATGAGATGGCACAGACTCGTTCAGAAGTGTTGCTTCTTGCCTATCTCCATTTTAAACAGATATTCTGTACAAGTGATCAACCTTGTTGTACAAGGTTGTACAACCACCTTGGTTTTGGTAGCCATGGACTCTAATTTCTTCAGCATTTAGTTCCATGATCATGAATTTCCCATTTTCTACCTCAGCTCTGTTTTCCACCCTATCTTATAACACATGAAGACATAAATTACTGATATCCTTTGGAAACCTTTTATGTACAAAACCTGTAAGTTTATTCATTTTGTCTAGCAGTTATTCATGCTATCCTAAGTTAAATAAATATTTTATAGTGTGGGTAGTTTATTGTTCCTGTGGTATTTTTAGGAAATGGTATTATCTATCCATTGCATACAGTTGGTCTTTTTTTCAAACAAGCTGTTATGTTTACATTTAAAGCCTCCTTCTTTTGACGTGTCTGTGCATGGAACTACACCACTTTTTCTATGTCAAGAAAGTAACTAAAGTAAATTTACATTCAGTAAATAAACTTAATTCTGAATTATTAAGGGATTAACAGTAATAACTTCCATGGACAATTGCATCTTTATACCTGCTCTCTCACTGACATTTATGATAGCAGAGAGCTCCATTTATACATAGAAAAAAATATATATGTATTTAATGTTTAGAATGCACATATACCTACATTTATACATACATATATAGACATATATAAAAATGAATTTAGTATTTCATATCCAGAAAGAAAACTGAAGGGGAGAAAAGCTCATGTCAAGTATCTAATTTGGCTTGTTTGGATCAAGGTAAGAGACACAAAGGAGCCAGTCAGAGACAAAGAGAAAGGGAAATAATGAGGTCAAACTCCTCCTATAAGTCTGCAGGTCTTTCTACA
Source organism: Ploceus nigricollis (assembly GCA_013399945.1). Lineage (NCBI taxonomy): Eukaryota > Metazoa > Chordata > Aves > Passeriformes > Ploceidae > Ploceus > Ploceus nigricollis. The sequence goes on along the minus strand of VXBC01006029.1, from coordinate 524,641 downwards.
TAGTCCTGTGGAAAAATGCAACATGAAAATAACATGACAGAAACAACTAGAGACCTTTTACTAAGTTTTTCTATTCTCTAAAGTTGTGTGGTTTTAAGAGCTTTTTTCTTTATTTAATTTCAGTAGTCTGATTGTTCTTTATTTTTTCATGACCTAATGCAAGAGGGACATTAGTCTGTGCAGTTAAAAAAAAAAAGTGCATATAATTCCAGTGTGCACAAACTGAATACAAAGAGCATAAATAGAAAAGCACCTCTGTCATCAGGGACATAAGGATTCAGAAGCACACTATAATGCTGAATAAACAAGGCCAGAGGTTTCACATCTAGTCCAGCTCTTTCCAAAAGCTGTTGCTTTTCAAAGATAAAAAAGAAAGCTAATCTGTGGCCATCATCACAAGTTCTGCAGCAGTTAATGAGTTTAAATTAGATTTAAAAACAAGTCTGGTGCATGTACCCTTTGCTCTCTATGTATTTTAACTCCTATATTTAAGTGATAGAAAGCAATAACTGTTTTTCTTTAATTTGCAAATACTGTTTCTCAGAATATATTTTAGGTCTATGAAAGATTTCCAGCATGTAGTGCGAATATCATAATTTACCATTTACTGTATACCAGAGTTGCTATTGAGTATCTACAACATGATGTTGATACCAGGATGGGATGATCCTATTTTTCATCTGAAGTGTGCAGACAAGGATCAATTAGCTCCAGCATTTGGATATACTCCTTTATACTTTTTTTTAATTTACTTTGTGCATCTCAAAGATGGACTGAGATAAACAGATTGAACAGTTTGAATTCTGTTGTCTTCTCCTCAAAGAGTTAATCTTGTTTTATGGACTTTCGTTTGGTAGTATAACTCTGAAAGTAAAAACTTCTTTCTGTTTATGTTAGAAGAGGCCCTTTGAAGAACTACATGGGGAACATCCTCATCTGTAACAACTTTATCAGACTTATCTATGTTGAGGGTTCTTTCATCTTCCTTTGTGGAACATTCAGTCCTGAGTGTTCCTCATAAAGGAATAAATGTCTCCTGCTTTCAGTATGTATTGTATTGACCTGCTTGTTGTACTTAGAGAGTTACTTCAGATTTGTTTGTTACACTTTAACTAATTTATAACTGTAAGTTTTGTGTGATGGGTACAGTAATAGCAACATTATAGTGTGTTTTTATGCTGTCCTGAAAGTGTGAGATAAGACAGGTATGTACCTGTAATAGACAAATTTAATTTTATTCACAGATTCCTCAAATGATGGGATTCCTGATACCCAGTAAAACTGAGCTTGTTTTCAATGTGGAATAGGTTTGTGGAGTAGTTTCTTACCTGATTGTCTGAAATTCTCATTGGATTCTACAGGGAATATCAACAGGATATTATACTACACATAGACTAAATTTAAAGCTTAGAGAGAAGCATTAATTAGTTTTAAGATCCCACATGACTTTACCGTAGGATTAGAGATCTGACTGCTCCTGTATTTTTTTGATAACTGTTATTTACATCAGCTCACACAGAGCCACATGCACAGCTTAGAAGATCCAGATAAGAAGTTGCCAGGAACTCCTCCTCCAGCATGTGTCCTCTTTTTATACCCAGTAATCTTTCACCAGCTTTTTACACATGCACCTTTTGCACGTTTCTTCCCTCACACTGGTGACTCTCTCCCCCTGACACTTGCCTTTTCATTTTCCCTCCTTCATTTTTCTTTTTTAAAACATTTCTTTTCCTGTCCTTTCTCCGCAACCCCTGCATTGTCTTCTCATCTCAGGAGGACAAAGAATCAAGTTGCTTTCTCACCTGGTTCGTTTTTGTCATCTGTTTTTCTGGCTCCCCACGAGAGGAAGAAAGGGAGCAGCTGGTTTGGTAATTGCTGTCCACTGGAACCAGTAAAGCACAGTCTGCTGACACCTGGAGAAAGTAACAGTCAGCCTGGAGAGGAAACAAGCTCTAGTGGTTGGTGACAGCATGGAAGCTATTGCTTTTTGTTTGCACACACATTTTAAATAAACTGCTCTTCACAGCGGCCAAGAATACATACCTCCTTGCTAAACCCCAGATGGGGGATACCTTCCTTCTTTTCTCAGCACTGAGCAGGTTCTTAGGCCACAAAAGACCTTTGGGTGCCTGCATTTCTGGATGCTTCACCTAAGACATTTTAGGAAAGAATTGATCTTCTTTGAGAAGATCCTTCTCAGGTCATTGAACTGCTGGTCCTGGCACACTGGTTGTAGTAATGCACCCCAAATTTGAAGGGTAACATCACTGATCATTTTTGCACACACAAAGAGAAAGCCTGCAGCTTGCTAGCAGTTACTGCAGAGGCAAATAAACAGGGAAGGATCTGAATTACACTTGTGGCTCCTTGTAGGTCATTTACCTTTTGCCTCAACTGAGAGAAAAAACAATCACATGCAAACCTTTCTATCCCTTTTATAGGTAACCTTGTTCTTCACTCAGAAAACTGAATGCTGTACATTGTAGATTTCTACATATAAATTTACTTGTATCCTTGTGTTCTGGTTTTCTGTTGGAGCTCACCTCTTCTTTTCCCAAGCCATTCTTGGGAACCAGCCTTCTGCACAGAGCTCATGTGAACTTTCAGTATTTTCCAGGAATCACCTGAACATTTCCTAACTCAAGATGATCATAACTCCGGGCAAGCTGGCATGAAGACTTCACCATCTGATAAAAATCCAATGAACACATGACTTCAGGACAGCAACAGAAAAGAAGTTTTCTGAGAGTTGAGTTCAACAGTTATATATATTAGAACTGTTACAACTTCATTAAATAATTTTGTGCTCAGTCTGGATTTTCTGTATTCTTGTTATTTTTCTTCAAAATCTCATACTCAGGGCAGCGGGAAACCAACACTATCTGGCTTTTTAGGCTCTGTGATACAACAACAGCTAGTTCTGTTTGCTGAGAACACGAAAGAGACCAGCAAAATTTTATAACCTTTTTGTACAACTGTGAAATAAATAAAAGTATTGTGTTTTATTTGTGAGTGCTGCTGTAATACAATATTCCCTTAAAAAACAAGAAGCATTTAATTTCATTCTCTACCATGTGAATTTAATTAGCAATTAAATAGTACAGATGTGAACACACAGTGATGAACCAACTGTGGAATTTGAGATAAATGTCAGCTGGAGTTCATAATGTATTATGTGGGCTTAGTTCTGCATAATTCCATTAGGAACAGTAAGTGGAAAGCCTTATCCTAAATTTTAAATAAACAAATCAACAAACAAAACTATGTCTATTTCCACATAGTCCTCTCAAAACCACTTGTGGAAACATGATGTCTAACAATATTCCCTGAAGAGAGACATTCAACATAGGTAGGAAAGTGACGCTTATTTTGTTAGATAACAGAATTGCACCACCTGGTTGTTTGCACCTGAACCCTCATAAGGTCCTGCAAGAACTGACAAGGGCTGGTAAGAGCTGCTGCTGATCCTAACTTCTTATGCCACGTTTCTTCTTCACTGAGCTTTCCAGTGCACCAGCTTTTCAGCTCTCCAGTGCGAAGTAGCGAAGGATTGACTCTAGGGTCACTGCAATCCTAAATAACAAATCCTAAATAACAAAATACAAGGGGCAAATATTTGCTGCTCTTTATTCACTTTATACTTTACATAAAGTAATATCAGTCTGTAATTTTTAGGTCCCTGCTGGAAAATGCCAGGAAGGGTGGTTTTTTGTTGATTTTTTAACAGGATCTAGCACTATAGTAGCCCATGCTGCAGAATCTTTCTTGCTTCCAAATAAAGAAGTCTAGATAAAGATTCTCATCTTACAGCTCAATTAAAAAAAAAAAAAAAAAGAAAGGCAAGTGAAGGAACAAATGCCTTTTGGTAACATTTAGTGTTCAGTTCCCACAACTGGTTTATATAGACAGGGCTTCATTCCTGAGACCACATGAATGAAGCTCACCATCAGATTTGATGGCAAATACAATTTAATGGGAAATACAAAGCTGCTGTGAAAATGAGAAAACTATTTACTTGGTACAATGAACAAAGCCAAAGTTGTTCTACCAGTTGCACAGGCAATGAAGCATTTGCAGTATGAATTTATATCCATGGAGTCCTTTGACTAGGGGAACTGTTTGCATGTGTTAACAAAACAGCAGGAGTTACAAGATACTCCAATCTAGTTCTTATTTAGTACAGAACCATGAATTCAGAAATCTGGGTTTTATGTTGCCACTAAAAGCCAAAAAAAACTTTCTGGGTTTCAGTACAAATACTTTTTTTACCAGTTTTCTAATGTATACCTACACCCTCTTGCTCTCTTGCTTGATGCTTTAAAGCTTTGCTTTTAAGGCAGTGTCTTAACAAGCTTAAGTAGCTTGCACTGAATTGTTTATTTTAATATAATGGTCTCCCTTTATCCTTATTTACTGTGATGCCTTTTCAAGTATTACTTCGTTAAAATGTAATAATAATGAAAAATGTAGGTATTTTAATTTACCTAAGTATTATAGAAATACTGTTTTCCATCCTATGGAATGATTTCCTTATCCATAATAGGAGCTGTTGGTGCTACTGTGTAGCTGCTGGCATAAATTCAGTTACTGTTTGTTGCACTATCTTTGTGAGAGCCACGGGCAGTTCAGGAGACTGTTCAATACATGACCCTTAAAAGGAGCTCACCTGAAGAAGTAACTTTTCTGTTTCTGATTACATTGCTCTGCTTTAAGAAACTAGGAAACAACAGAACTGAGAAGTAGGACAGATGTGACTGACAAAAAAGGATGTGTTAAGTACATAAGCACCAGTGCCCTTGGCCAGTCGAGACAGTGAAGGTGACACACATGACCTACCTTCCTTAGGATTTGTTGCTGAGAAACTGGTGAAATTTACCTGCAGTGGGCTATTCTGAAACATAGATAACCTAAGGGATCAGGAAAAAAATACACAATCAGGATGAGCTATTCCAATTACTGAAAAGCAAGTTTGACATTTAGAATATTCAAATTTCACTTGTTTACATGTTCTTAGCAATCTGGGAAAAATTCTGCTATGAAAAAAGAATGCAACTAGGTCAGTTCAGTGGATGGTACAGATAATATGGAAGTAAATTGTGGTGCTGCAGTGACTTTTAGCAGTAATTTAAAGTTCTGTTTTCAAATTAAAGGATGAACTGGACATAACCTGGCTTCATTCATTTCTAAGTATTTGCCCTGTAATTTCAGTGCTAGTCTACCTGATAGTGCAGTGTTTCATTATGCATCTGGAAATCACATATATTTTAATGAACTGTAAAACAAAAAACAACACAATCACTCAGAAAGTTGTATGTTTTAAGGGGTTGTTTGTTTCAGGGTTGCAATTTTACTGAAAGGAAGGACTGCTTTAATTCCATGTGTACAGAGACATTGTCTCCAATGACACTTAACAAATACAGCCTAGTAACTTTAAAGAACCAAATATCAGCAGATGTTAATCTTACAATGGAGACCTGTTCTTTACTACTGACATTTTCATTTAACTAATTTGCTTAAAAAAAAAATTGGTCCACATACAAAATGAAACGGGTAAAAGCAATTCTAAGCTGAGCAAACATTGTCCTTTTTATTCAGTTCCAGTTGTAGTGGTCTCTTGGCGGTAAATCATAATGGGATCTCTCATCCTCTTCAGGTCCACAGTCTAGTGGCAGACCATAATTGTAATCAACTGTAACAACTGGTAATCTTTTACTTTGTTCCATGCTTCTGGTAGTTTCACCCTGAAAAGGCTTTCTTTCATAGTCTATTAAACTATCTTCTTGGTGTATGGATGAAGATGGGTGCATTGTTCGTGAAGAGTATGGTGCAAATCTGTTTTTTCCTCTATTAAATTCCTCTGAGGGATGCACTCTCCTATTGTCTTCAGGACAATGTGGTCGATTACTGCAAGAACAAATATGAATAGTGAAATTCTTAGAAATAAACCAGTTGATTTATTGTTGATGGCCACCACTAGAAATTAACTGTGTCTAACACTGAAAGTACAATTTAAACCTTCATTCTTGTTTTTACCCCCTGAAATTAAAATCCTCTCTATGGATATTGCAAATTTGTTTGTATTAATTTTCCAATTCTAGTGATTAAAATTACAGCTCTTTACAGTAAGTAATTCTACTAGACGAAGTTTTGCTTCAAGTGCTGTTACAATTAAAATTACCTGTTTACTGAGGATATCTTTACTTAGGGGACGTTTTTTTCCTAAGTCCATGTTTTCATTTTTGTGTACAATATGTAACAATAGCTCTCTAGTACATAGTCTCAACAGGCAATAATATACCTTGGAAAATATTTTAATTATTAATTCTTCTGCAATAGAAGACTCTCCTATAAAATACATATGGAATGATCTAAAAATGCAGATACTATATATATATGTGTGTGTGTATATATATATATTTATACACACACACATTTCAATTCTCTTTACTCTCAAATACCTTCCTTACTTGGTAAAGTAAGTGGTGTATAAAGCCAATTCAAAACAATCTTTAAAATTTTAAAATCTTCTCCCTTACTGAACCATAGATTCACTTAGACTGGAAAGGATCTCTAGAAGCAGCTAGGGTCACTCAAACTAAGTCTCATTAGATGAGTTTGTACAGGGGCTACATCCCCTTAAGGGACGTAGCTGCTGTACAAACTCATTCTTTAAGGATGTGGGACATTCTCATGTCCTTCTTAAAGGATGTGGGACAAACTCATTCTTAAAGGATGTACACATTCTTAAAGGATGTGGGACAGTGGCTCTGGGCAATCCAGTTCAGTGTCCACCCATCCCACATAGTAAAACTCCTTAGCTCGTTGTACACAGCACTTAAGAGTTAAATACGGCATCTGTGGTTTGCTTTTCTGCTTACTGATACTTCATTTATGTAGTTCATTAGCTTGAACTGTCCTTGTCATGTCAATGATTATGTCAGGGATTCACACAATAATAACACTCAAAACTCAGTATCAATGGACCACAAATTAGTCACATTATTTGCTCAGTGCTCATATGCAATGGGTTAAACTGCACTTAAGCAAAAATATTAACACAGATTTTTACACTGTGCAGTTAATTTGTATTTCTTAGCTGGGAAACAGAGGGAGTAATACTACAAAGGTAAGTAAGAAAACAATGTATGATATCTGATACTTACCTGTAATTTCTGTTAAAGTCATCATTATCAGACCCGTAATCTCTGTGAAGTGAAGGAGATGAGGAGAACTGAGGTTCTGGTACATTTTCATGGGAAGGAAAGGACTGACCTCTGCAAATAACCAAAAGAATTGCATGTTAAGAAGACTGCCAACAGTTGTAAGATTTGGAAAAAAATACACATCAAATGAAATAGTTCTTATTTTAATAAAGATTACTTAAAATTTTAATAAAAATTGTAATAACTGTATTAATTTAATACCTCAAAATCATATACACTTGACTGTAATAACATCCTCTGTTTTAGCTGTACAATGGAACAAATTAAATCAAACTTAACTAGTCCAATAAATCTGAAATACATTCTGCAATACTAAAAGTATTTTGAAATATGTCAGAACCCAATAGGTTTACTAGTAAGTGATGTATTTGTGAGAACATAATGCAAGTTCTGAAGCAGATTTCTAACAAATTATTAACTCGTGGAAAAAACAAAGGCAAATCAAACTTCCTTGTAGCACTCCTGTTTATCTGTGTTTGGCTGAGGGCATAAATAAAATTTCATATCCTCTTTTGTCCAGAGGACTTCTTTTCAAGCATAAGTTTCTGTACAAAACAAAGTGGGTCAAGAATTTTGTTTCAAGCTGACTAAAAGGCAAAGAAAACACAAATTTCAAAGAAGCACAACCTTCTAATTAAGGAAACACTGGCTTTTGAAGCTGCAACATTCCAGTTTACATCAAACCCTTCTGTAAGTCAAAACAAGAAAAGTTAATGAACTGATCATTTAGATAGTAAAAGGATGATTGATTTAAAAAAAAATTATTTTAAAAAATACTTAAATTTAAAGTTAAAACTGCTGAGGTTTACACTTTTATTCTCTAATTATGTTCTTATAGCTCAAGGATGCTTTACCTGTCTGAACACCATTCACGTGGCAAGTCACTGTGACCTGGATGATCATGAAAAGGTCTCGGCCTTTGTCCATGCCCTTTATTACCATAATCAAAATCTTTTGATTGAGTCTGTTCCTGTAAGCCATCATAAGGCTGAGGGTCATGAAAAGGTCTGCACCTTTGTCCAGGACCTTTATTATCATAATCTTTCAGTTGCATCTCTGTTTTTAAGTCATTGCGAGGCTGGTGATCATTAAAAGGTCTCAACCTCTGCCCACGACCCCTCTTAACAAATTCAAAATCTCCCAATTGCATCTGTGTCTGCAAGCCATCATGTGACTCGTAGTCATGGAAGGATCTTAGTCTTTGGCCAGGACCTCTACTGGCAGAATCCAATTCTTTTAACTGCATTTGAGTCTGAAATTCATCATGAGATTGGTGGTCATGGAACAGTTTTCGCCTCTGGCCACGGCCCCTGCCACCGAAATCAAAATCCTTTGACTGCCTGTCTTCCTGCAAATCATTAGGAGATGGATGGTCAGGAAAGGATCTCTGCCTCTGTTCCCGCGCTCTGTTGAAGTCCAAAGACTGTCTGTCTGCTTGCAAATCATCACGAAACTGGTGTCCATGAAAAGGTCTCAAACTCTGTCCATGTCCCTTGCTACTGAAGTCTAGGTCCTTCAGCTGCATGTCTTCTTGATAATCATCATAAAACTGGTGATCAGTAAAGGCTCTTTGTTCTGGTCCCCTATTGTAGTCCCAATTTCTCATCTGCGCTGATGCTCTTAATTCATCCTGAGTTTGATGGTCATGAAATGATCTTCGTCTTTGTCCAGGCCCCTTATTAATGAAGTCAAAATCTCGCAACTGCATCTGTCCTTGCAAATCATTGTGAGAGTGGTCATCATAAATCCTTAACCTTTTCCCAGACCTGTTGAGAAGTATTGAATATCATTTTTAAAAGTGCTACAAGTCATTAATAAAAACAACTCCTTTTTAACAAAGAATTTACATGAAAGACATTGCAAATATGAAGGTATCAAAGTTATTGATAATCCAAACTGTATGTAACATTATAAAACCTTCAGTGTTAAAGCAGAAGCTGTGACAAACATTCAACTGTAATTCTACAGTACTTGTTAAACAGGTAAAACCAGTGATTCAAAATTAATTAAAAATAACTGCAGATCATTGTAGAATAATGAAGGTCAGGCAAAGTAAAACTGAATTTTCCTAAGTGAACTAATTACTTACAGACTTCTAACAGCATACATTCCCTTTCTTACCCGTATCTTGTTGCTGTTTTGTCAAATTCTGTAAATACATTTTACATGAGTAGGCTATATTAATAAAATCTCTTTTGAGTATCTATGGTATTTTCAATAAGAAACAATTCTTTTCCCTTGTGGCTTTTTTGGTGGGTTTTTTTGTTTGGGTGTTTTTTTTTTTTTTTTTTGGTTGGTTGTTTTTTTGTTTTGAATTCCATTTTTCAGCCTATTACCCCTGAAAATCTTCATTTGGGAACCGCTCTACAGATCCTTCCATTGCATGTGGTGGTGGGATAATATCTTCATCCGCATCCCATACATCCATTCCAAGGTTACTAAGAGGGGAGAAAAAAATTTCACATAAGCTTCCTTTTTTAAAGCATACTACTGACAGAGAAAAAATCCACTCCCATAAAATTCTTCAGTTCTGAATGACAGAAATTTTATGTTAAGTAAAACTTACAGACAACTCAGAAAATATTAATCTTGTAAATTTATTTTAAAAATCTGACATGACTCCAACTTAATCCTGCACAGACTATGCAACAACAATAAGAGCAAAACAAAGGACCTTCAATTAATCTAAAAAGAAACAAATCACTCAGGTATAAATTTTAAAATCTATTTACTGCTACAAGACATCATTGGCATAAATACCTTAGGAAGATGTAAAGGTTGGCTGTTCTTAGAAGATGATAAGCATAACATTTTTAAACATCCAAAATACAACTACTGTGAACAGAAGGGTCAAGAACAATGTTCCACTTTCCTGTATTTTTTTATTCTTAAAACTATTATACTATTTTTTTTAATATCTTGTTCTACAATGCCAACAACAGCAGACAGACCATAGAGCTTACAAAGACATCTTTGCAGTGGTTCCTTTCAGCTTCTGAGAGAATACAGACTCAATGCACTTGTCACAGTATGATAAAAGCACAACCATGTTCAGTAGTAGCTGTCAGATTAAAAACGATCTTTTGAACCATATACATTGAAAAGATTAACAAAGTACACTGCACTTCATGTCATTCATCTGAGAATACACAAACAACTACATCTATGTGTAGTTTCATATTAGAGGTTTAAGAGGGAATTAATTTTGGCTTAGGACTGGAAATGAACTTTTAAAAAACGCCAGGAGACATACTGGAGATCTTAAGCATACAACTAGAAGCTTCTGTTTACCTTCGCATCGGCTGTGTCCTGAGATCTGTGAGATACACAAGGCCATCCATGCGGTGACCTCTGGCATCGCCAAAAGCTAAAGAAAAGAAAAAAATACAGTCTAATGAAATGTGGTCAAACTGAGCCACGAAAATGTGAAAGGCAAGTTTCTGTTCCCCATGAGATGCTGAATTTGAAACAATTCTAACTTGGCATTAAATATTTCAGCAAGCTGGCATCATTGCAGCATTTTTTTAAAAAGATCCCTGAAACTACTAGTGGTAGCAAACTATGAGTGAAAACTCTTCCAAGTAAAAATAAAAAAATTAAGCAGCTAAAACATACTCCTCCTATGCTGTCAATTTGCTATTGTTCAAGTCCTGCCTGGAAGAGAATCAACAGTCAGCTATAAAATCTTCTATATAAGCCAGCACATGAAATTACTGAAAAGAGACTAAAATAGAATTGTCGTATTTGTGAGTTTTTAGTAATTGTGACGTACAACCTGACATGTGCCTTAGTTCAAAATATATACCTACCCTGAATTGCTGCCTCTGGATCCCAGCCTTCAACATCTATAAGATACCTGAAGAAAAATATCACTATGTTATTGTCACAAAGGTAATAGAGAGTAATATAAGGATGCTACATTTTGTGAAGAATAATTTCTGCTTTCATACAGCCTTACCTACATATAAGATAGCCAGTCCTATTAATTCCGTTAGTACAGTGCACGCCAATGAGTTTCTCTGTCAAAAAAGGAAAGTCTTTAATAATCCAGAAAGTGAAATTAATAGAAAGCTAGCACAGTACAAAAAAATCTCTGCTTTTCTAGCAAAGTAATGATAATTAATGCTTGCTATTTACAAATTCTACTGTCATGCCTGTAAAACAAGAGACACATCCAGACAAGACACATGTCCTCTCCATGCTGGGTCTCTAGCAGCTGTTAGCTCACTACTTCCAAACCTGTGATGGCTGAGATTGACTCTGCAGAATGTAGGAAAAAAGAAAGAATGATGGCAGGTAAAGCACCCAACCTCAGCCACTGCAGTAACAGAAGAAAAAGAATAAAATATGGGTTTGAAAGCAAATCTCAACAAGCAAATAGAACTGAGGAACTTAACTTACACATAATGCATCTTAAAGTATGAAATGCTTAGAAGTATAACACATAGAGAAAAAAAGGACCAGTAATCTCTACAGAAATCTTTAAAAAAGATTATACTAATCGGCCAAAGGCTAAAAAGCAGAATAACTTACTATTGCTAGGGTGTTTCAAATGAGAGACTTCCAACAGAAACAGGGAAACTCTAATACAATCATACAAGGCACTGGTAAAACTCCATCCAGACTATTTATATTCATATTGAAATGTAATGAAAAACAAACAAGTTCAAAATATATATATATATCCCATATATATATATACAGAAAGGGCTACTATGTTGGTCATAAAAGAAGGAAGCTTGTCTTAGCCTGTAAAACCAACTCTGAGATACTGAATATAATAGTGGGGACAGAGAACAATGATACATAAAGGGCAAAGCTGGTATAAGAATAAATGTATAACTGATTAAGTTTTAGGCTAAACTTTTGAAGAAAAATTATCATCATCAGAAGAACAAACTTTTGGCAGAGGCAGTACTGACAGATGGTCTTTGAAACAGGACATTGATAAACTTTTGAATGACATAAAATATAACTGAGACAAAATATAAGTGTTTGCCACAGATCGTGACAGTCAAATTGCCACAGAAGTTCATTACAAGCTGATGTCCTAACAACTCAAACACTAAAAAAGACCCACCTTCTTAAAAAGTATTTGTAAAAAGAATTCTGAGATATTTTATGGATTATCTAAAACAGAGGCCAAATTAGGAGGAGTAAAGTTCTCTCAAGTCAGAAGTTACAAAAGCTCTGCCAAAATGCCCTTACAAGCTGTAACTGCAGGTCAACATCCAGTAAGAAATCAAGAATTGATTCTCCCAAGGTGAGATTCAGGTACACACTATTCTTTGTCACACAAAAAAGCACTAGATCCAAACCAAAAGAAAACTAATAATCACCAGGTAATTTCCTTAAGCCAAAAAAGAGCAAAGGAAGAAGATACAAACACTAACTTCCTGAGCAAGGACAAAGGCTTTTTCTTATACTTTTTCATCTTCCCAGTAGTTCTAATTCAGGCTTTCAGATCTGAAATTTAGGTCAGAACTTTTTCACAAAACAGTTGATCACCGACAAGAAGACCCTGGTTATGCTTTGCAGTAAAAACTGTATGCACTTGGGCAGGAGAAGGCCAAAAGAACCACAGCAAATATCACAAAAAGGCCTGAAAGAATGGTCCACCATTATTGGATAAACAAACAGGTAAAATCTGCCTATAAAAAATCAATACCAAAAGAAGTGGCAAGTTTAAAGCTACAAACACACACAAATTTATTTTCACAAAAAGCACCTTATCCAATCTCAGCAAGAACCGCCCTGTTGCACAGACACTGAAACAGCAGCACAGCCACACTGTGGAAACACTGACACCAGGTCTGTAATCAGATTTTCAAGAACTGTTCAGATCTGAGGGCAATAATGGACTCATAAGTCAAAAGAACACTACATCAGACTAAATGGACTGAAGCTGCTCACACTTATCAGTGCCCAGTGCCATCACAGACCCATTGCTATTTAAAACATTCATCAAGGACTGGCAGCTGCAACACTCAGCTGATGGTAAACAATTTGGGTCACACCAAGGAAGGCCTTACTTTGACACATAACACAAATGTAACACTATTAGGCAGGGCATTTAAGTTACCAGTCATTTTTGAAAAAAACATGTTTTGATTGAAAAAATGATATGTAGTGGTTTGCATAATGGATCTTATTATCATAATAAAGTGGAAAGTGCTGCAGAAAGCCCGAGATCCCTGGTGTCATAAATTTTACTGAATATTGAAATTAGTAAATTACACAGTTAGTACTCAAATAAAATTTTGGTGAGGTTTTTTTTTTTTTTTACAGCATAGGATGCTGGTATTTACCATTTCCTGCATTTTCCCAAAGGAATTTTCTGACCCACTTTTTGAACTGTAGGATAGTAGCATTATCAGGGACTTCCAGTCCAACAGTATAAAGTTTCTTATACTGCACACTTTTAGGTAAATCCTAACAAAAAAAGAAAAAAGCAATGGTAAAAAATACTGAAGTCTCACAACAATGAGAAACCTTAAGCAGTATTTAACATAATGACAATGTAAACCAGTTGTTCAAATCCTGAAAAGAAACTGAAAACAATCTGGACACAATTGTATAGAGATACACTCTCAGAAACTACTACTAAAGACTGTCTCAGACAAGGAACAGTTCCTACATAAGATTTATTTATCCCCGCTAATAAGGCTGCACACTAACTAAGGGAGCAGTTTCTTGGCATTCCATTCTAACCCATTTTAAAATTATTAGTAGTATTTGTCCCTCCTACCCACAATCATGTACATACTCACAAATTCACTCCCTTAATGCCTAGAGCCCATGTGCATACAAAGATTTGCATTCTCATATAACACTGTCATTTATTCTCCTTTTCAACAGGAGGCTGATTAATCACAGTTGTTTGAACTATTCAGGCAAAAACTTTTAAATTGATAAAGTAGTTTAAAAATGTACACCTTCTTAAGTGGATTCCACTGAGGATCAGTAAAAAGAACCACCTAGGAATAAATAAGAATATCTTCAGGACACAGGATATAACTCTTCTGCACTTTTTGTGCAGTGCCTGGCACTGGAGTCTTCATCCACTACTGAGCTACCATAATACTAATAAACCATAAATGCAACTAGCTGGGAGAATGAGCTACTTCCTCTGTGATAAAACATTTATTTTCTACTGGAGACATAAAAGTAGTCTAGATAGCTTGTCTATTCCAATTCAAGGTAAGAAAATGTGTAAACACTTAAAAACAAAAGTTGCAGTAACTATTTGTACATTTTTATTAGGCTTTTGTTACCTTAACTTCATAGTATCGTGTGGTATATGTTAAATCAATAATTAATCCAAGCTCCACATTTAGGGCTTTCATTGCAGCAATTAAGTCTTTTGGTGTAAATTTCTGGGTTGGGGTAAGCCTCTGGTTAATTGCCTACAAAGCAAATGGAAAAGAAATATTTTCTTTTTACATTCTAATAATAAGACATCTGTAATATTCAGCTGTTTTAATTAGTACTAGGAAACATCAATATTTAAAAGAGAGGGTTTAATTATCAGAACCACATCCATGTATTATACAGGTAAGAGGAACCAAAAAGAAAGCAAAAATTTATGTATTTAGATGAAAATGCAAGACAATGTGAGCATTTCTGCTTGTACAGTGTTAACAAACATTATTAAAATTAGCTCTAACTTGATAGACACAAAAATTCTGAAAAATGCAGCATGTATATATTGATTTTTATGTAAGTAAACACACTAAAAAGCAAAACACTACAATCTACTTCCCCCGAACAAATTTTGTCCTGCACAGTAACTCAAAACTAGAAGTGTATTTCACATAAAACATAAGAAATTGTGATACAAGAGTTCGTTTCTAAAGGTTTAACTTTCTTCCCACACATGTTGTGCAGACATTTTTATCCCTCCTTTATCTCTTGACAGAGTGCACTTGCATATCATTTAGCACTGGGAAATATTAAATAAGACTAAATATCGTGACTAAGAAAGCTGTGTGTTGGTGGATAATGAATAATTCATTTCATTTGACAAACAGTGAGAAAAATGTTTACTCACCCTATTGTAGCTGTGGTTTTTGAAATGTGTTCTTCACTTTAGGTATGAAAATGCCTCATATACTCAAGACTGGATTTTCTCTGAACAGTGCACTTGTCCATTGTGAGAGCCTTTTGACACAGGCTCAGCCAGAACCAATAAAGACAGTGGCAAAAGATGCAGCAGCCTCAACCACCTGTCAGTTCCTTCGTCAACAAGAAATTCAAGCAGACTGGACTCAGAACTATTGGAAAGGAAGGCAGCCACAGACCACATACTTCTAAGAACCACAGATGCTATAGGGTAACTAACCATTCCTTGTTTTGACTGTACAGATTCTAATGTAAAATGCTAGCAAGCACTTGTCTTGAGTCTGGAAACAGAGACAGGAAACTGAAGTAAAGAATAAACAGCAGGGCAGTCATATCAAAGCTGGTATCTGATTAGGAAGCTTGAGCTGAAAGGAGGAGGATAGAAAGGATGCAATAAAATATTCAGTCCTATGTATTTCAGACACCAGTGCATTGCTGAAAAAAGTGGATGTTGTAGAAATTTAAACAAAATGAACATGAATCTGTTCTATCACTTCTACTCAGCAGTGACTCTTAGGACAATCTGATACTGAACTTAACAATGTTGAGGTGACAAAGGTGAATCTGCAAAAGGTCTTTGGTAGAATATTAAAGAATTTTTACTGTATGACATGACAGAAACTGAGAAGGAATGTAATTTACAAAAATAAGGTTATCTCCAAACATATTGATTGAGTAGACAGGTATATGTGTTATGAAACACTTATGTTTTGAAAGGCTCGCTGGAATTTTCTGAAAAACTCCTGCTGAGTATTCAGTAGTTTAGGTGTTTAATAGGGCTTTGAGAACATGAGAAATCTGAACCAATTCTTAAAATTCTCCTAAAGGCATGGGAAAGAACATGCCCAATTCTTACTACACTACAATGTTACTGTTAGCATTGTAATGGTGATGTGAAAAGAAAGACAGAAAATCCTTCCAAGTAAACACATGATCTTTACTAACAGCACATCTTCTAAGACAACAACCCTGCATCTTCAAATACTGAAAATAGGTTGTCTCCCTTTGGGAGAAATCACCAATCAAGTTCCTAATACACAGCAAAGAAGCAAACTGCTGCATATTTAAGAGGTCCGTTCCACCAATTTAATAAGTAATAGGACTTCTGACCTATAACCAACAGATCAAGGTCAATTTACAGGTCCAATAATAGGACTTCTAAACTATAACCAATCAGGTCTTCAGCATTTTCAGACAGACTTACTGACCACCTCTGCAAAGACCTCACAGGCTAGCCAGTTACACATTTTATGTGTATTCTGCCACAAACTCCGTGACCTTCAAGCACACAGTCTCTGGCAGACTTGTCATTTCTCTGTCTTGCATAATTGAGACTGAACAAACTGAAGGGACAGAAATGTTACAGATTTTGCATCCTTGGGTACCAGACTTTATGTCTGGCCAAGACAGCTTCCCAGAACAGAGATCTACGCCCCAGCGAGATCAGTAGGACAGGAAATGAGTAACATGCTGATGTGAAGCGGTCCTTGTGACAAGAGCAAAGAAGCCAATTACAACTGTACTGGATTTTATATTCACAGCTTGATTTGTTGACTGGCAGTCTTGGTGGAAAATCACACGACTGCTGTACAATTCATATCTTGGAAAATATGACATGCTAAGTATGAGATCCTTGGTGTCCAAGGAACCAAACCATCATCCTAAAGCTGTAAAAGCAGCTGCAGGAAGCAAATCCTGCATTTCACTTCGATCATTCCTAATAAAATTGAACTGAATGGTGACTGAAAACATAATGGGTAGTAATATACCCAAAGAACTAAAATTTTTGTGTATGAATACTAGAGAGCAATCTGAAGACTAAAGCTTAGACAGAACATTTCCCATTAACTGCTAGAGTTATGTCAGACCACTGTACTTTCTTTAACAGTGCTTAGAAACTTTTATTTTCTCTGAATCTAAAGGAAGGACTTGTAGAAGTCAATTTATGCAGCACTTGTCCTATCTGCCCTCCTGTATAAATTAACACTAATTTGCCCTATGCCTCAAAAAAGGCCTAGGCACTAAAGAACTGAACAGTCTCAACAAGACAACCTCCACATATTTTAGAAACAAAGAATTTAAAGATTTAACTCAGTGTATTTAATCGCTTAGGATGGCACTCCATGTTAGCAAGACTCTAAAGGAAATACTAATAAAAGTACTTTTAAAATTAATAATTAGTAAAATAGAAGAAATCTATGAAGGCTTCTTTTTTAGCTATAATACATTCCACGAGATCACTGAAGCTTTTCACTTATGAAATTGCCAATTTGGATCTATAATTTTAAAAGTTCTGCAGTGGCTGGTATCCTTCAATGAGTGCTTAATTTCCATAAAATTATACTTTGGCTTACATTGCCTAGACTGTTATTCATATAAACTCTCCCATATGATTTTCTTAAAACAGCCATGAAAAGATATTTAATAAGATTATGAATTTAGGCCACTTAATAGTGATCAAATGAAGTATGCTGATTGATTTAGAAGCTTGATTATTTTTAAAAGATAAAGAGTAACATCAGAAATAAAGAAAAAATATAGAATATATAAAATATAGAATGTTATTTTAAAAAGCCAGATGGTTGAATGGCTTAAATCTGAATAAATTACTTTAAAAAAACTTTTCTTGAAATTTGCATGTATAGTCATGCTATTCTTTATTACTTTTGCAGTTTATCTAATACAGCCAATTTGCAGTTACTTTTATACATACCCCTTTTAAAGGTACTTTGAATGCAATAAATCTCGTTCCTGGCATAGGCTGTCCAACAGGTGTCAAACTCCGCCATCTGTAAGGAAAGAAATATTAATTTTTAAGTTTTTTCAAGTTGCATGATTCAACAGAAGACACCCGCAGCACAAAGCACATAAAAATTGCTGTTATCATAAAGTATAATTAGGTCCCCAAATTTGCAATTATTCCATAAAGCAGTTTCAAAGTATCACCAGGACACTTGAAAAGAGTCTTTTTCCTTCCTTCTTCTTCAACTTCCTAGAAATTTCCTCTCCTCAAAATGGCAGGATAACATTTACAAACAAGTAGCACCAAAATAAAGCAAAGCAGATGTGTAAGGTTCAACAGGTAAAAAATGTATTGTTGTAGTTGGTGGACATTTTTCAACCTGACTGAATCAAACACCTTAAAAAAGTTGCCATAGGCACACATCAATCATTTAATTGACAATGAAATGCAAAGTTTGCTTTCATTAACAATAGAAATCATCTGTATTTTCCAAAAATGTTTCCTTTGTAATATGCTTCTTTTTCAAAGAAATACTCTTGATTGAACTTTCTCTCACAATTTTGAAAAATACAGAGGATATTCCATCACACCAAAACCTACCACAAATCACCAATAAAAAGACTTGTTACAATACTCAAAACATCTGTAATTCCAAAATCACTTGGTATGCACAAGTTCTACATTGTGCTGAAAAAGCTCTCCATATATAATATTTCAGAGATTTCAATTTTTAAAAAAGGATGAAAAGCATTATCTGAAGAGGAAAACAAGTTAATCAACAGATCAATTTTACCTTCAAAGAGGCAACTTACTAAACTTAGAACTATTATTTCCTCTTCTTCTGCAAGTGCAAATTGTCTCTATAACCTAACAAGGTGCAGCTGGATGACTTAAAAGCTACACAGGCTCTTTGCATTTTTTGCTAATACCTCAACTATTAAAATACAAAACATTTCCACTAGATTCTTTAACACTGGTGTCCATTCCCTTGCAATTTTCTGAATTAATGCTTAAATTAATCGCTCCCTTTGAAGGGAGCATCCAACAGCTTCTAGATTCCTTTCTGATGTCCATAAAACTACACCATTTAATGAAATAAACCGAATATTTAATTTTAAAATATTCTAACCACTGAGCATTTTGCTTTGTTCACAATTCCCGTATCGGACCATAAAAAAAACTAAAATTCTCAATGAAATATCTATAATTATGTTTGTCATAGTATATAAATAACAACCTCACCATTCAGAGACGCTTCGAAGTAACAAAGGAAACACAAAACAGGGTGACCAAGGTGTATTTGATATTAACCAATCACATAACAATCTCTACAGCCATGTCTTTAGCATTAACTTCTCTCTGTAATCTTGATCATGAGGCAAAGAACAGATCAAGGCTCACAGTGCAGACATACAGGTGCTTAGTTTAATGGACAAAACATGAAGCAACAAAGGAGTAATAACAACTCATCATTAGGAAGGCTGTTGCAAACAGGTGGTCTGTAGACGACAGATACAAGGAGAGAAAGTGTAAGGGCAAGCTAGAGAGGAAATCACTGAGAGCTGTTTCAAATAAAACCTTTAACTAAATTCTAAATTTTTTTTTGCACGGTAAGTCTTCTTAACTGAATTTTCAAGTTTGTAAACTCTGGAGTCTGGTAGCTTTATGCTTGCTGTGAAGTATGAAAACAAAAATCTGAGACTATGTTTCATTTACTCCTATTTAAGAGATGTAAATTGTACATGAATCATTAAGATCAGAAATTCAGTGCTGTTTTAATCTGCTTTCTCTTGGAAATCTATGAGTGGAAATAAACCATAAATATTATAAATATGAGTGTTTAGAAGTCAAAAAGAAAGTATCAAAAAAGGGCTTTAAAATCTTATTTCCTTTAATTAACAATGTAAAAAAGGCTTTGTAAAAATTCTGAACTTTTCTTCATATTAGGGGATTTACAGAACAATACCCCAGGATTACCCAATTTGTTGTCAGACCTTAATAAACTTGGGGTTTTATTCTCTTGTATTTAAAGCCATTTAAATCCTCCCAGAAAAAAAAAATCTGCACAATCAGCAAGAAATTCAAAAGCTGCTGACAGCTCTATAATAGAAAATGAGCAGAAGGCACTTTTCATCAAAAACATAAAGGGTATGTGTTCCATGTTATCTTTAAAATGGTATTTTGAAAGGAAATTTCAGCACACTGCTGCAGAACTAAAAATAAAACCAGCAGATTGAAATTAACCAAAGATCAGCTAAGGAAATAAATTCACATGTTTTCTGTTCTCAACAAAGGAACATGGTTGGAAATTAAAAGTGGCCTGGACTAAAGAAAATCAAACTACAGAATAAGCACAGATAAAGGCAGAATGATCAAAGATGAGCTGCAGGTGGTCACATAAGCAGGAATTACAGGAGCAAAGACTCAACTAAGCATTTTAGCAAGTATGAATGAGACTTGCAACACGTGATTTGTATCCTGCTTGAACGTGAGTGGAAGGAAGAAAGGCAGGAGTCACAGGTGTTATCACAAGACTTGGCACCATCATCATCCCCGTACCAGTGACTAAGAGCTACAGAGGCTTGAGCGAAAACCAGCCTGGACATGAAGCAACTGATTATGGATCACATCCAGCTGCACATTTTATCTGCTTTGGTTTTAAAGTTTTAATAGAGCCAGATGTGGAACAAATGGAGTTTTTTTCATAATTTATTTTAAGATTAACATTGTTAAGGTCATACGGATGCTTTAATGTCCAGCAAAATTTTCTGGTTTAGAACTGATTCATAGTAAGATTTACTTTAACAATTACTGTCACCTCTAGCAAGACCATTTAGAAAATACTACTTGGAACCTCTTTTCCTTTTTTTTGGCTACTGATAGTGCATGATACAAATGCAGCCTGATTTTCCAAGTGACTTCCATACCTCTATAGACACCAGATTCAAAACTGATGGTAGGAAACACTTTACAAATGAAATATCATCCTTCTCTCCCACTCACTGTTGAACATACACAATCCATTATGCCACAGTATTTAATATTCCTGTCTAAATGAAAATGCTGATGCTTTAAGTTTGGACAGGAAAAATTCAGTTAAAGAAGCATGTTTATAGTGCATAGGTAAAAATAATTCAGCTTTGCCCTTCTAACAAAAGACCCCACTCAGTATTTTTTATACTATTCAAGGGAAGCTTGCCAGAAGGTGACATTTCCACAGATGCTTTTCAGAACTGAATTGGAATTTATGTAATTATACACACAGCAGGATTTTGGATGCTGAAGCACAAATGAGTATAAATTTATAAAAACATCATAGTATTTTATGACTTGTTATGCAGCTTGGACTGTCTGACGCTCCACTAAAACATCATATTGTACAACTACTGAAACCATTTCAGACACTGAAGAACCAGAACTTGACTCCATGTGGAAACTGCAGTGCAAGGGGTCACTTGACCCCTTTTTTACACTGATGTCTCATTTTGCTACAGAATTACTTCACCAGCACTATTTTGTAGGCTTGAGACTGCAATGGACACTACACCATAGCTCTGCTCCAAGTCATTACTGGTAAAAAAGAAAAATAATTTTCTTTATCATAGAATGGCTTGGGTTGGAATAAGCCTTAAACATCATCTAGTTCCAACTCTCCTGTAACAGGAAGGGACATCTTCCACTAGACCAGGTTGCTCAAAGACCCATCCAACTGGCCTTGAAAACACTTGCAAGGAAGGGCACCCAGAATTTCTCTGGGCAACCCATTCCTGTGCATCACCATCGTTATAATGAAAAATTTCTTCCTTATATCTGATGTAGACCTTCAACTTTAAAGTCATTACCCCTTGCCCTAAGAAAGGGCTCACCATTTCTTGTTTAGTTGCACTATTCCTACTTACTACCTTAACTGAAACCCCCAATTTACTGTATCACTTGAATTAGCACAATGAAATTTGGATTAAAAGTGTTAAGAATTGAGGCACTAACAGGAAGACAAAAGACACAAGTATGTAGTGTCACTTTCCTTATCTCTTGCAGTACCATTCAACCAAAAGAGTTAGAGTATTGCTATTACAACATGGACACTGAGGTTGTGCTTCCACAGTCTGCATTATCTGCATTTGTCCAGGGTACCACAATCTCCCTTCTGCCAACACCTATTTGTGGGACCAGTAAATTGCATATGCAGGATCACCTAGACTCAAATTCAGTCCCTTCCAGAGTTCACTTCTATGTCTTCCTGGCTTACTGAACTGACAGTGAAGAACATGCTGTGCTGGCACAAGGGTGACATCCATACCCTGCTGCAAGAGACTGAGGGGCTGACAAGGCCTTCAACTTCTTTACTGCCAAAGCCCTGTTACTGCGGATGTCTAGCTCTATTTCTTAGCAGTATAAAAACTATCTGGAGAAGTTGAAAGCACTTCAGTATCAGGGACTTCGTCAGAAGGTAATACTAACTTTATAACCAAATACTTGGAAGTAGCTGTTTCTCTCCCTGAAAGGTATTAGTTTCCAATTGTACAAATCAAAAGTACAGTCCACTGATTCTTCCATACTTAAAAAATCTGTGTAACCTGAAAGCTTCTCTAGTTCAAATGCAAGGGGGGGGGATAAGGATGGAGAAATGAGCACCTGATTCTCAAAGTTCTAGTAGCAATTTCCAAGGATGAAGAAAACAAGGACAATTAATTGCTTTCCGATTTCTGAATCACTGCTTAAAAAGCTAGCCCACTTTAGCTCACTTTTATCCAACATGTAACTGAAATTTCATAGAAATTTTCAGAGAAAGACATGTTTAAACAGCTTTTTTTAAAGTTTATTCTAATTTTAATCCCTGAGTTTGTCAGCCATGGAAAACACTTCAGCTTCTTTATTTTTTAAATTCTGTTCATCTTTTGTTTCTATTTACTGGTTTTTGGACCAACAAATATTACAGGAGCACATGTTTTTTGTATCTTATTGCTCCTCCTAAGAATGCTCTTAACAAACCTACTTAACACTCCCCTTGAAACCAGCATAATGTAATTCTTTCCTCAAATAATGTATGAAGTGCAAGTTATTGCCCCATTACAGTGTGCCTTTATATCTCAGCATCCTGTCCTATCCAAAAAGTTTGTATTGATGTCATCAAGAACACATGGGTTAAAACTCTTAACTTGGACTTCTTTTGTTGTGCTTTATTAGAGGTGAAGAATAGAACTGTATCTGTTTTAAATGACGTCATTCTGTGGTCCACATATGCACTCCCAATCAAGTCAACACAAGGCCTGTATAGTGCATTTGGAATAATTTGGGATTATTTTTGCTGATACAACACTTCTGTCGTCCTCTTGTTAGAAACAAAACCACAGGATATTTCTGGATCTGAATTCACAAAAATATTCCTTGATCTTGTGCATGCAACCACCTGCTACCATCTTATCAACTCTTCCACCATTCCTAGTAGCAAGCACGAGTAGTCAGGAGTATGGACTACTCTCCCATTTCCCCAGTACACATACACTTGGGGGTAAAAAGATTAGGAAGAAGGAACTGTGTGTGGCCAATGAAGGAGAACTGTTCACAGACAGGCTGGAGCATTATACTCACCTGGGAAATGAATGGCTGGGCCGCTCCTGTCTTGGAGAAGATACCTACCTTAACCTGTCTGTAGGTGGTGAAGATGCTTGAGGTAAGAAAGCACCTGGGGCAGTCAGTGCCCCTCTCTGTGGGATGCCCGCTCCTGCCTCTTGCTTAGTGTGAGGGATACTTACCCATCAGGGATAGTATTCTTCTTTACCATGCTGAAAGCAGGAGCAGGCAGAGCAGGAGGCAGCGGTGAAAGTGGGCACTGCAGCAAAGGAGAGAGAACCGCGTGGTTAACACGGTGCTAATCTCTTTCTCCATCAGTGGGCCTTTGCATAGGGCTGAGTCTCAAATAAAACAAACCAAGCAGCCAGCTGGGGCTTGAAGCCGTCCTGAACAAGTTCTGCACCTTGCAAGCTAGCCTATTTCTCCACTGCTACAGCACGACAAGAGGGAAAGACAACTCACCTCTCCTCTCCAGGTGATCACAAGAAAGAGAGAGGAGAGGCGGCAGGTGTCTCTGTAACTCTGGCAGCAGCGCTGCAGGCACGAAGATCTTCTGGCAGTCCCTTCTGTCCCACTCCTGCGGCTCGGAGCCGTCTATTCCGCCCTTGCGCTCCCAGTTAGAACCCGTCTCAACGAGAAGAACCTCCAGGCAGCTGCAAGAGGCGAGGCCGGCACCTCAGCAATGGAAGGACCATCACCTGCTCCCCGCTAACTTACACGGGTCCGATCTCGCTGCACGCCGGGCGCCCGCCGACCTTGGGGGGCCCAGGCTGGGGGGGCGAGGGGAGCGGCCCCCATGTCCCCGCTCCACGGATGACGCTCATGAGGCTGCCCCTCACAGCCGCATGTCCCCGGGGCAGGACCGGCTGCGGGGCCGACCCAGGGCTCGACAGCGGCTGAGCTCGGGGCAGGGACAAACAAGAGACCGGGGCGGGGGAAGGNGGTCCCGGGAGCTCCCCGGGAGCGCCGCATCCTCGGGAATGCTGGTTCGCGGTTGTTTTCCGGCTGGATGTTTCGAAATGGACCAGTAGTCAAAGATGTGCGAGTGATGTTGATTTAAAAACCAGCTAATAATCTGTCTTGCTTTAGCCAATTTATTTTTGTTTTAAAAGTTCTTGAAATTTATTATTGCCATGTACTCCTGCACAGTGCTCTGAGTTGGTGTCAGTGGGAGGCAGCCGGGATGGTTGTCAGTACTAGAAGCACATTCTGAAAAGTTAAACCATGATTTACACTGAAAACAGCTGTTGCAATGTTGGTCGTCAGAATTTTTTTGTTAATACATTTTTATTTCTGCTTGATACGGTATCCTTTAACATGGCTCAAGGAGCAAGTACATTAAATATTCTAAGCATATCTTTTTTTGACGTTTTTCTTTGCTCTGTGGTATCTTTTTTCCTCAAAGACTTCCTTCAATCTTGAGTAAGTGCTTTGGGGCAGCAGTTTCGAGTTGCCTCATTTATGGAACTTAGAGATCCCCTTTCCTTTTACTGCTTGTGACGCATTCCGTATTGGATGGAATTTCCATTTCTTGGTGCTCAGTACAAACTAATAGGTCATACCTCTTCATTTTTGCATATTTCTTTTAGTATTTAACTTTTTTTATTTCCTACATAATTACTGAACATCAGCACTTATATTTTTAATTGAATCATTCATTGAAGTTCATTTTAATCTGAGTCTTTGGGATGTCAGTAGAAACTGAAAAGGACAAGAGAACATTTTGTTAATAATAATGCTGGTATAGATCAGTAATAGCTCTTGTTTTTGAATGTGTGGATTTGCATTACTGTAGCTGAGAGCGGAGTCCTTTTTGAAAAGGGAAAAATTGCATCAAGTGATTTGGCTTTGACTTGTTACGAATAAATATTTGTGCATTTTTGAGGGATGCTTGTAGGCAGTTTGATTATATTGTTAGATTGAAGGAAGATGAAGTAATCATGGCTGAGCCGTGCCTGTAAACCAAAGATCTTGGAAAGGTGACCTTGACTTTCAGGAAGAAGTTCAAACAGCCCTCTGAACAGCATCTGTGTTCTCCGTTCAGCGGTACAGTGTGACACTACCCAACACTTGTGATCCAATAAGTGTTAAATATTGGTTTGAATGTGGTAGGTTCGTTACAGCATTTCACCGAAATCGCTTTGCTCTGATTTTTGAAAGAATGCAGTAATAGCCAGAAGCAGTGTAGATTAAATAAAGTCATTATTTTAATTTCCTTTCCTTTTCCTCGTGTGAGTGCGAATCTGATCGGGGCGCTCCGGGCGCAGCCCTGCCCGCCGCCGCCAGGGGGCGCCGGTACCGCGGGCCTGGCGCGGCCCCGGCACCCGCCTTTAGAGGAATGAGCGCCGCGCGTTCGGCCTCACACGGCGGAGAGGCCCAGCCTTTCGGCTCCTTAAAACCCGCGCTAAAACCTCGCCTATAAAAACGAGACAGCCGCTGGGCAAGCAGTTAGTGTGTAGGGAAACAATATATGGGGTTTATGCTCCACTGGAAGCTTGTCCTCATTTATTTTCCACAGCTTGCTGGAGACACTGAGGATGTTGGTAGAGGACAAATAGAATGGCTTGTAAATCAGAACCTGCAGGAAGGTAGTACAATAAAAATACTTATTTACATATTTTCCTGCTATTGTGCAGCAAAACTTAACAAGTCAGTTAAGAATGTATTAATTTTATTTTTACGTGCTTATATTGAGTAGTCCCATTGCACTTGGTGGCATTTCCCATGGTTTAAGGTAGAGGTTTCTGAATTTAGTTCTGTCATTCTCAGCAACAGTAGTAACTGCAGATGATGTGTGAGGTCTTGCTGCTGAGGAGGGATGCTCACAAACCTCTGTAAATACTTTCACTGCCCTAAATGAGCCCGTGCTGCTCTCTCGGCCATCCCTATCACCTCAGCCTCAACTTTGCCCCTACCTGAACAATGTCAGTACAGCAGTATGCAAAATATAGACTACCTAAAGTTGAAAGAGTACTTAAAGAAACTATCATTTACTTGTTCTGCAGATGCATTGTATTGTCTTTATTGGAGATTGAATAGTGCCTAGACAGACCTGTAATCTGACCCATTACTTCCCCCCC
>VXBC01006029.1:472462-497854 GCA_013399945.1 Ploceus nigricollis | reverse complement strand
TTTACACTGTGTCATAAGACAAATGGCACTGCTATTAACTGGAAAATCTGGTCTAGCATACATGATGTGCATTTAGAGTGACAGTTCTGTACCTTGATCTACATTTAATGGTACCACTCTCAATGGAGCATCTGGTAGAACAAGTCTTCCTTAGGACATGTAAGTATTTATTACTGAGATCAGTAAGGAAACTTGTATATGTATTTAGGTATATTATTAAACATATGATGAGAAGAAAATAAGTATACAAATGGTTGCTTATTTGTACTGTGTTAGTAGTTGGAGGAAGTTTGTGGAACTTACTAAGACAACCTCATGTCCTGGTCCTGCTGGAGCTGCCTGTGACCCCATTTAAGTTTCTCTAAGTGTATGTTCACAAACAACCTCTCTTCACAATCTCCAACTCTTGGAGCAAGTCCAGGATGACAGTGCCTGCTACAGCAACTGTGCCTTTTTTACCCAGGTCAGGTCAGGCACGTCTGCCTGCCAGGTATCCTTCCTGAAAGCTGGGACCAGTACTAAATTCAGTCTTCTGCAATTTCCAATTGACTTTCTTCCCTTCTGCTCAGACATTCTTCATTCATCTTGTAGTGATTTGTTTCTATTTCCTGACTAAATCTCTTCCTTTTGTTTCTTCTCTAGCTCCTGTGGATTGTAAACCACATACTGGAACACAAATAAACTGGAAATTCTACAAGTATTTTATAAAAATATTTTAAATCATAAGCATGTCTTCAGCACATCACTGTCTTCCTTTGTTAGTTTTTAAAGGGGTATCTGATCAATATCAGATATTCATCAGATACTTAGCATTTGGGTACCAAAATTATCTTAATCCTAAAATACAGTTATCTCATTTACCCGCACTGTGAATATCTCTGCTTTGCATGGTCCTGATGTAATGAGGTTCAGAGAAATACTATTGCTTGTAGGAGGGTTGACATCAAACCTCAAGAACTGAAAACATGAGATTGAATCAATGGCTGAATGACAGAATATGATTATTCAGCTGATGTAAATCTTACTTTAAAAATCATTTAAATTACAAACCTAGTTGATAAATTTAATTAAATATCTTTTAAGAATTCTAATGTGTTAGTATCAGATAATAGTTCAGGAAGAATTATCATGTATAGTATCAGTAATCATATATTAAACATATGAAAATTTGGATAAAAATTAGACCTTAATATAACTGCCACCAGATGGATAAATTGTTATCACACAGAAGCACTTTTTGTGAAATCAGTAGTAAGTCTGAATCATATAATCACAGAGTCATAGAATGGTTTGGGTTTGAAGGGACCCTAAAGATCATGTAGTTCCAAAGCCCCTGTATGGACAGGCACACTTTCCACTAGATCACATTATTCAGAGCCCCGTCAAACCTGGCCTTGGACGCTTCCAGGATCAGAGAATCCACAGCTCATTATTTTTAATAATCTGAAATTTGAGTATTTTTCTTCCCACTTACCTGAAAATGATCTAAAATAATTGCTGAGAAAAATCTGCTGCTGGAAGGAGGTACTCATACATAATAGTGCAGATCTCTTCATGACTCAGTTATGAAAATTTGCATTTGTAGCCATTAAAAAGCCATTGTTACTTAAAAAATGGGGGGTATGTCTACAAAGTATAACTGTTCTTCATAGTCACTTCGAAAATAATTTAGATGTCAAATGACTAATGCCTGAATAAAAGCAGCTAATGCTTTTATAGGTACATCTTTCTGCTCTTTTGTACTGAAATGGCTGACTGGCACTTCATTAACCGATGAAGTGTTACTGGGACAGCCACAGGGAAGGTTGTGAGGTGCTCAGGTGGTTTTAAAATTGCACCAGTCAAAGTGGGCCAGTTTACTTTGGGTTTTTTTACAGTTTGTAAAATGATTTGAAGTGAAAGTAGCATGCTTTGTACTAAAAGTGCCCAAGTCCCTGACTGTGCCCTTTCTATAAGTTCTGTTACAGCTACAGTAAGTGACAGCTCAAAAAAACCAGATGAAGTCTGGGCTGGGTTTTGAACACCATGTCCTTATCCTGAAAGGAGACACCAAGGAATATGATATTTCCTCATCAAAAAGAATCCTCTTTGAACTCTGATCTGACAGGCTGTCAATATTGACCTCTAACTGTTTTGTCAAGTATTTGTTTGTGGAGCATGTTTTCTGAAGGTTTTAGAGAATTCATTTTTTGTCCTCCATTAACTTCAAGAAAGCATCCTTCTTCAGGGAAATACAAGCTCATCAGCAATTCAGATGTTAGAATGCAGGTGAGTTGCTATGGCTGTGAGGCAGCAAAGTGTAAATTTTGTTTGAAAGCCACATAGTTTCTATGGTCCATTAAAATCAAGTGGAAGTTTCACTTTATTTGGAGGGCCAGAGAGGGTGACTTTTCAAATATATTGAATGTATATATATCCACACACAATCAAATTTAATGGCTTTTTCTATTCTGTCAACACATTTTGATTTAGATGTACCTTCCTTTCTAGACGAAGAAGAAATGACATGCTCTGATGTCAGGCAAACTCATGCATGCTTTATCATGGGCACCTGATGAAGGAAGTGCTTTCCTGTAGCTCCTGTTTCACAGCTGATAAATTCTGCTTGATGCAGGTGGTAATGAATTGTATATTTTTAAGTTTTATCAACGTTCTCATCTGTTAGAATTTCATGTTCAGATCTGTGGGAAGTGTTTGTAAGTTGGCTTAGGGTTTCTTAGTGCTTCCTAGTTGATTTTTAAAAATAACTATAATGTTAAACCAGATAACGTGATTAATCTGTCAGAATTTGAAATGTGTTCTAAAAATTGCCTACATTATAAGAAATTTCTGTTGCCATAATCATTTGTTCCTTTAAATGTTCTGCAATTAATGATAGATGGCTTTATTTTAATGTGCCAAAAAATATCAATGCAGAAATAGCTACTGGAATTTGATGGCTCAGTCACAGATAAATTTATTAAATAGGCTAAAGCAGTTGAGTTTGATCCCAAATAT
Organism: Ploceus nigricollis; assembly: GCA_013399945.1. Taxonomy (NCBI): domain Eukaryota; kingdom Metazoa; phylum Chordata; class Aves; order Passeriformes; family Ploceidae; genus Ploceus; species Ploceus nigricollis. The sequence continues at coordinate 494,857 of VXBC01006029.1, read as the reverse complement.
CCTAAGTATTCATGTATGAGGGTATTCATATATGATGGAATTGATTATGGTAATGTTTAGCAGATTTTGATAGTCCATCTTCACATGTTTTTTTAGAAGAAAATACATATTGTCCATACTGTATTAGGAGACAGGGTAATTGTAGATACTCTTAATATTTTGCATGCAAGTTCTTTGGCTTCAAGATTACAAATAACAGGGACCAAGTTAAGGCTTGTTATGTTTTTAAAAAGTCTAATAGATAAAAGCAAAGCATGGGAACAAACTGAAGTAGTTATCACAGTTATTTAAAACCCCAGAGCAGAGCTGTTGCCTGAGATTAGGTCTCGTACCAGAATAGCCAAACAGAGGAAGCTGTATCTTCCACTGCAGTTGCAGAGAGGTCACTTGTGTGCCTGGGATAAAGGTCCTGTCCTCTCCAGGACACCCAGATGTCCTGTGAACACTCAGTAGCTCTGGGATGTTCTGAACACAGTGGGTTTATTGCATGAGCTCAGATTAACCCTGGAGAGCTCAGGCCTCAGTTCTGATGTGTGAGGGCTGTGCTGGATTTATGTGTGTCCTGTGCAGCTCACCTGCTTGTGCTCCATGTGTCTGATGCATCTCGTGACTAACAGGTTATTATCAGTAATATCTGATAATCCAGTGAAAAGAGAAAAAAACAAATGAAATAATTTTGTAAGAAACATCTTTAATTTGCAATACTGCTTCTTAGAAAAGGACATTTTAAAAATGTTTGTAATGCAGAAAAATATTTATGTACAATTTAAAATAGAAGTATACATATTTTTCTACTTTTCAAAAATTCTATTCAGAAAATAAGTATGAACTTGTTTGCAACTAAAAGACATTACAATTAGACCTGATAAATAATTTTGGCTCAGATAAGCCATGTACTAGCATATACTTATGCTACTGGTGCTAGTCAGAAAGACATATCAGAAGTCTTGAAGAAGTTTGTGTGAAGTCTGTAAACGTTAATTAAGAAAAAAGTTATTTTGAAATTGAGGCAATTTGTAAAACCCTCCAGCCTTGCCCTTACATTCTTTCACTGTGTGCAGGATCCAGGGAACAAACCATTCCAAAATACTTTTGAGCAGCTGCAAGAAGAATTTAACTTTGTTACTGAGGAAGATACTAAAAAGTGTAAATGCTTCCAGCTGTTGCAGTAGTAAAACTTCTGTTTATAGGGAGATACAACACACAGTATTTCAGGAATTTGGTGTTTCAGATACAGTCTTTGTTTTAAACTTATATTTGATAAGTTGTGTTACATTTATTCTCTGACTTTTTTAATATTTTCTGAATCAATCTTTCCTGTTCTTTTATATGTTCATGTAGCAGAGAATTTTGTTCATTATCAACCTAAATGCCAAGTTAGATCTATCAATACTTTCAATACATTTGGATTTACTGTGATTAGAAGCATATTAGATATATTAGCTAACAGTAAAAATTATATGATAAAAATCCAATAAGAATTTTATTATGGCTTGCAAAATTTTACTTATAGGTATTAGATACATATCGAGATGCTATGGTCCTTTGAAGAAAATTCACAATTTTTCTCTCAAATATTCACAAAGTGAAGCTCTGGGTAAAAACTTTGAAATGTAGTTAAAACCCAACATTTTGATTAGATACTGCATCTAGCATGCTGAATTTTGTAGACTGCAATACTTCACATTCGTGATTGATGGGATTGTATATTCTATGTGAACCCTCACACTGAGCTGCTACAATTTATCATGAGATGGAGCTCTGAGGCAGAGCAAGAGTCAGCAAAGGCAGTGGCACTACAGCAGTATGGACATTATTCTTTTCTAATGTTTCTGGTTTGGGAAAAATTCTGGGTTCTCTAAAGTCTGCACTCTTCAACTACATTTAGAAATTTCCAAAGGAACCTGACATCCTGTGAAATACTTTTGCAGTTGAAATGCTGGAAATTTTTTTTCAAAAAGCCAACTGATATGAACTTCTATCTTTTCCTTCATTAAAAAGTCTTATAGCTCCTCTTTCAATTAGTTGTTTCAAAAATTGGATATCATGAGAAAATCTATCACACCCCTAGAAGAGTTGTCCTAATACTTAGATATCACAATGCTTTACTTCTGTCATGTACTCCAGTTTAAATTTATCACAAGTCAACTTCCTAGACTCTTTTGTGGTGTGCCCATATCTGCTGGTTCAGGATCCCATACTAGATATGTTCTTCTTGTGCAGAGCTGATAGGCTGTTGGTGGCACTCTGTGTTTATGAAGTTAAATTTACTTTCTTCACTCTGTCTCTAGAATGCAAGTTTTCTTGTAAATGTTTCTTGCAACCCTTTCTGAAGCGTTCCCATTCATTGAACTAATAAATTAGGGATTATGTTTTTGGTAATAAATATTTTCATAGTGCTCTGTCTTTATGGCAAGATTAACTATGAAATTAATGAGTTTTAAACTCTTTCATGCAAAGGATGGGTATATTCTGGGAGTTATTAGTTTTTGAGGTCCATTTTTATGGAGATTTTTTATAGTTTCCTGCCAATGTTTATGCTTTTCTTGATAGTTGCAGATGAGGCAAAAAAAAAATGGTGTGGGTTTCCAAATCATACAGAGAACATAAATGGAAATAAAAACTGTGATGATTGATACAAACAACTGACACATAGACTGATAGTTTGAGGTATCTATTATCTCAATTCTGAAACCCTTTGTAGTATGGTGATCTTGAAAAAAAATCCCTTCCTGGCTAATTATGCAGTTGTTATCTTTATAGATATTACAAAATTATTTTATACCTTTCTTGTAAACAGATGTGTCCACATGAGTGCTGTCAGTGGCAGCTGTACACAGGGCTATTCAACACATGTTTATTTTAAGAGGTGTAGATTAAAAGATTCTAGTAATTCCAAAGAAATTTATAGTTGCATGAGCAGATGTCAGAAGCAGCTGAGTTACCTATTCATCTATAGAACATCTTATGAGTAAACTGCCAGGTAAAAAGGGAGTTGGAAGGTATCAGTAGGTGGCAGAAAAACACTGATATTGTAGCTTTACCTGTGTAACCAGACCCTGACATCTCTGCCTTTATAATATTTTAAAGTTTTCATCTTTCTCTGTGCTGAGCTCCAGACCCCTTCACAAGACTTCTGTTGCCATGTTTTCAGTTATGACAACCTAGTGCTGTATTACTGTTCTCCAGATAGTTCAAATCTGTCATCAGAGGGAACTTTCCAGATGCTTTGATGTGAAGCAGACAGCTTCTCTTTCCATGAGAAGGGAACTTTGAGAGATGGTGAAATGAGAAAGTGTTCACAACACTGAGAACCCTTGAACTGATACTGAAATTGCTCTAGGATACTGCAACTATAATTTTGAATAGTTATTTTGCTCTTCTGTGTTTTGGGGTTTTTTTGCTAGTTGTCATTTTTGTATCAGTGAACTGATACAAAATTTTTGAAAAGGTGAACTCTGAGCTTAGGACTCTTGAGTCTTTGATTTGCACAGCATCATTTTGGATCCAGCAGTGCTTACTTCAAAGTACAATAATATGTGAAAATCATGTCTGACTTCTGTGGGTTTTGGAAATTATATGACTGTATCAACTCTATGCTCCATCTTGGGCTAAGAAAACTGGCTAGATCCAAGCTAGCATATGAGGAACCACTTCTGGTATCTATACCAGCAGCACTGTTGTTTCTTGTTCAATCTGCCAACAAATAGTTTTAGCTTTGTGTTCACAGTTATATCATCTTTGCTTTTGATAGGATGTGTTTTAAGTTTCACTTTGGCCACTCATATGAGAGAACTGGCTTGGATCAGTTATCATTCTCTTCTCAGCTCCTCTGGAGCAATTGAAAGTCATGCAAAATTAAATATAAAATATTTCTGTGGTATTTGCAAAACTCTGTAGGAGCGTTTGTTGTTATAAAAGCAAGGTGATAAGGTCTTCAGAGTGATGACATTCTACAGAGTCCAGTAGTACATATTATAACAACAGCTCCAGTGTATTATTGTTTGTGAGAACTCTTGGTGTTTCTGTATGTCTTGGAGCAGATATGAAGACAGCTCCCTACTTTTGTAGCATGATTCCAAAAAAGGCTTTTCCCAAAACCTTTTAAAGAAGCACTGTGGTATTCACATGTCCTCTGAACAGAGAGAGACTTAGCTTTCTCAGATTTTTCCTGAGAGAAGCTGTGAGAGAAGCAGAGAAAATAATGATCAAAACAATTCTTATCTCATTTGCTGCTCCTGTGTTTGTGCACATATGGAATGTGTTATGGAAATTGTTTACCCAAGGTGATTGCTTGGTTGGATTCTGGTGGTGTTGTTTTAGATTTATTGACCAGTTAGGGCGCAGCTGTCTCAGGACTCTCGGCAGAGAGTCACAGGTTTTTCTAGTTAGTGATAGTTCTTGCTAGTGTAATATAGTGTAATATAGTTTAATTAAGTAATTAATTAGCCTTCTGATATCATGGAGTTCTGCACATCATTCCCACCAGCTGGACACCGTGTTTTCCTATAGAGCACTTCTTTGTCTGATTTGTGACTACAGTGAAAGGTGCTGGCATATTTCCCTCATGGTGAGGAGAGCATGGAGGCCTCAAGGAGGAACTGAAATTAAGTTTGTCTGAGCAACACAAGGAATTCCAAGAAGTATAGAAAGTTCAGTCACAATATTTGGATTCTAGTCTATTCAAGCTCCAGACTCTGTGTTCAGCCATAGCTGATGACTATCTTGAGCATATACACAGTAGGAAGTTGAGAAGAAAAAAATTAAGGGGTATTTAGAATATAGCTGTTTGCAATAAAATGTTTAATAGGCTGTTTTAGAGTCCTTTTATTGAAATAAGTTTTAAATAACTTTCAATTTTTTCAATTTGAATAGAGTCATGGAAAGTGAATTGCAGAATACTAGATGTCTTAACATGATACAATAGAACCATAGAATCATGTAGGTTGGAAAAGACTGCCAAGTCCATTTAATTTTACAAGTTCCTGAGATTGTCAGTGTTTAAGTGCATTATTCCAAGGTATCTATTCTACTTCTCTGAGACTAGAAGAGGGTTTCCCAAGATAATTTGTCACAGGAATGTCCTCCTGGGAAAAGTCCACTACTGTTCTTCTTGTCAAGTATTGGTGTCCTTTTTTACAGAACTTAGCAAGTAGAATCCTTTGAGGCAGATATAAATAATTAAAATTTACTTTTATTTCAATTGATATAATATTAATCAAATGGATTTAATACCTTAAACACCACCTCTTACACTGTATTAAAATGATTTTATATAATACAGACCTGTTAGCAAAAATACATTAATTGTAGTGGATTTTATGTGACTATACCACAAATTTTACTTGGATACAACCTTGAATTAGACATTTATTTCCTGATGCCTTGGAGCACATAATATTATTTACCTACATAATTTTCCTCTGTAGTCAGGCTTTGAAGTTACAAATCAAAGTAATTTGTCTGTTCTAGTTCATAGGATACTAAAAGAAATAGTTCTTCAAAGAACATGTATTTCTAAAAGAAATGTGAAACACAATTTCCAAATAGAATAAATAATAACTTGTGGTTTAACAAAGAAGGAAAAAGAGTTTTAGTAATGAACTGTGTTAAAAGTGCTGAATGTGCCACAAGAGCTATTGAATGTTGGTCACAAATAAGTTATTTTAGCATCCAGTAAAAAAAGCAGAATTTGTGAATTTCACAGATTCACCGACCATTCTGAGTTGGAAGGGACCCACAAGGATCATCAAGTCCCACTCTTTGACTGACAATTTAATACTGTAATTGACAACTTGCTAGTAGTGGCTGTGGAAGCTGAACCAGTAAAATGTAATTTTTATCACAATTCCTAAAGGTGTTTTTTAAAGAATATGTGCTTTGGGGAATGTCTGTTTTAGAACTAAGTCTTTAATTCAATAAATGTTTGCACATCTTTATTTCTGTGCCTAGGAAAGCATACAGCACATGCAGTGCTCAGCAGAACTGAGTGTACACATGTGTTATACCACAAAATTATATTGAAAAGTAACTGTGTCAAGTCTAGGAAAGTGCTCTGCTTTCTGCATTTAATCAGATTCACTGAGTGGAAGGTGCAAGAAATCCTATCATAGACCCTATTGACTAATTTGCATTAAGAGATATTTCTTCCTTACCTCCATTAGTATTTGGCTTAAATCCTGCATTATTTCATTAGCTATGTAAGGGCTTAATCTCTTGAAAATCCTGCTAAGCTCTTTCCCTCATTGAAAGCTGTGATAATTTGGTCTAGTTAATTTTGATTTAAATATATAGCCTTTCAGTTCTACTTAATTATCCTTTTTTTTTTTAATAATGGCAAGATGAATGAGAACAAAATTTTTTTCCTTTATCTTATTATTTTGCATCCCTCTGCTGTTTGGTCTTTGAATCTTCTTTTAAACAATACCACTTTTTTCAATCTGTCAATGCAGTCACTGCAATTGTAAGTGAGGTAAAATTAAATACTCATGGAAGTTGATGTCTTTAATCGTGTTTTTTCAACATAGTAATATTTGAGACAGCTGTGATTTTTGCTGTAATTATTCTTTTGATATATGTAAGACTTAGATTTATTCAGAGTTGTCCTGCACCTTTTTTCCAAAGAAAAGAGAACAACTTGCAAAAGGTTGTAGAAGAAAGTGCTGCTTTAAATCTGTTTTATATTACTGCAAGTATGTATGGAAGTTAGTGTTTTTACTTTCTTTTCTCATGGAAGTACATGTAATTTCTCTTATCCATTTTGTGTCGATACAGGAGGGAAAATTGCATTTGTACTAACTCTAGAAAAATTCTTTTGGAATTTCTTAATGGGGCTGTATTGCAAGGGGATATGTTATGAGCAGTTTGATACTTTTTTATCCTCTCCAGAATACTGACTGCATTGTGAATGGGGAGAATTTAAGAATGTGGAGATAGGATGGTTTCCTTTTAAAAAAAACCACCAAGGCATGTACTAACATCAAGTATAAACAGGAATATATAAACAGGGATGGCTTATGGAAACAAACAAAACAGGCAGTTTTTTCCAGGAGAAAGTGGCAACGGAAGTGCTTACAAGCTAGTTTTGTGTTCTCACAGTCTGGTTGGTCTAGGAAATGGAAAAAGTTCTTGATGGTCTCTTGTAGGTGTAGTGCTGCATGCTTGCTACCTTTTTAGCAACTAGTTTTCTTAAGTCTTACGATACTTTACAAGAAATTCCCAAAAGAGTCTTACAACCACCTCTGTGTTGTGGGAGGATCCCTTTAGAGCACATAACCTAAACCCAGGTATAGAAGTCTAAAGGGGACTTTCCTACTAGTTAGAGAAGCTGTTGCACAGTAGAGCCTTACCCAGTTTTCCCATCTGCCATTCAGCAGTCTTTTGGATGCATGGCCACACACCTACTCCTTCATCTGTCAGTGCAGATAGTCTTCAAGGTACTCATAATCTCTGCTAAAAGGGAATGGAATATCCAAGCCCTTGGAGATTGTCCTTACTGCACCACAGCAAACAGGAGCTAAGATAAGATATGAACACTGAGATGGGATGCAAGGTCAGAAGCATAGAACTGCTCTCCAAAATGCAGGCACTTTGCCTGGAAACTCAGGCTCTGTGGTATTTCTGAAGAATTTCTCCACCTCTGGAGATGTGCAGCAGTGCTGTCTGGAGTGTCATCCACCCTCCTGCAAAATCTGTCCATCCAAGCACACAGAAGCACTTAGCAAAGCCTTGCTGCTCTTTGTGTTCTTAAAACAAAATAAATAAATAGAGAACTCTTCTCTAAGTAACATAGTTGATAGTGGTTGGAGAGGGTAAAGCAGAACACCATTTAGCAAAATCTTTCACGACATCATGTCAACAACAGGCAGATTGACAATCTGTCCTTCTGCATGGAGTCTCATTAATAAGTCTGTAGGTCAAACTGAAGGGAGGGTAAGTGTTAATGTACCCAATCTGGTGAGCTCGAGTATCAAAATATCCATAGTGTAGCTGTGCATACAATGATTTTCAATTACTTCTATTCAATTTTATGTTTTAATTTTCTAAAAGCTTCTAAGGAATGCTTTACATGTATTTTTTGTTTTCTTCAATATGATAAAGATACCTAGATACCTGAAGGTGCATAGAAAAAGGTGTTTAAGGAGAAAATAATTATGCAGTTACACATTGTTTGGTTTGGGGTTTTCTTTTCAATGTTCAGTACCAAATGCTTTCCTGTGTCAGAATGCATGCCTTGTTTATTGAAGTTATAGAAATTTTTTACATTACATTTAATTCCAGGAAAGAGCAAACGGTCTAATGTAAGCTTCACAATTGTACTTGTGCCCTAACTTCTAAAATATCACTGAGATGGAGACTAAAAATAACAGTGTGTATTTTGTTATTGCTGCTTTACTTGGTGTTTTGAAAAACTGCTGTTGACAACTTTTTAATACAGGATGACCAGCTGGGCACTTGCACTACCTCAGATAAGGCCTTATCTACTCCCAAGACTTTTGTTCCTGTGAACATTCAGAATGCAGAGTTAAGAAATTATTGCAGGAAGATGCTACATTACTTTCTGGCTTATATATATTTTAACTGCAGTATTACAGTTGGAAAAAGTTTTTATTTCTGGTGATGTGTCAGTCACTAAAATGTTGACTTGAAAATTCATATTTTAAGCTAAATTTGCAATGCTCAAAGACCATAAATATCCTCCCATTTAAAGTAAATAATGAACCTGGGTCATGGGAAGCAGAGATAAGGCTTTTCTTGTTATGTACAAACACAAAAATAGCTTCAGACTTGCAATTTCAAATCTGAAGCTGAGACTTCTACTGAAATGTTGAAAAGTATTTGGCAGTCCCTGTAGTTGTTAGGAGACTCATAAATGTCATGGGTAGTTCCTATTTTGTAATAACAGTGAAAAAAAAATAAAAAGTTGAGATTTCAAGGCCACAGTCTAGACAGATGACTTTTGCTGCCTTAAGAGTGAGGACAAACTTTCCAGATCAAAGTATCCATGTAATATGCATGCTATCATTGTGTTAGAGTATTGCCCTTGCTCCTTACAGGGATGGAGTACAGCTTGCTCACCCCTCTGGCCTGAGGTCCTCCAAAAAGGTTTTCACTATCAGTGGTTTATTCCTAAATGGATGGGTGAAAGCTAAGAGGCCTCACAATTTCATTTTTTGACTACAGACAAATTAAATTTTAAGCAAGCTTATTAATTTTGGTGACTCATGCCATAATCACAGCCTTGCTACAAATATGAAATGCACACAGTGTTAGGAAGAAATAGAACTTCTAGCAAGCAGCAGTTATCAGAAGTTCAAAACAATCAAAAATATCTGTGCTAGGATACATCATGTGATTCTATAGTGCCTGCAGCATGACTGAGCCTTCACAGTTATTGTAAATAACACAATTGCTTGTAGCTCTTCACAAGAGGCTATTTGAATACCACGTCTCCTAAATGATTTCTAGTATTAGAAATCTGAGATTGCCAGTATTAATGGTTGCTTTTTTGTATGAGAACAAAATTAATTCCACCCGCTGGCTCTTGAACTACTCGAGTTCTTTTGTTCTTTATTTCTTTGTTACAGCTCTGTACTAGACTCATTGTTGAAGTGTACAATATTTAGCATATGCTGTGGCTGCAATTAGTTTTAAAGCTCCTTCCTGCATGATTTCCTTCCTCCTTTTTTTTTTCAATTGTGAAGTCTGAGTGTTCCTGAAGCTTATGATATGTCACAGAAAACAAGGGGGGAGGGAGAGAAAGAAGTCCTTACAGCTTCAGCCAGCTACACAGGGCAAGACAGTTTACATACTTTAAAAAAAACATAATACAAAGGATAATACACAATAGAGCCTTCTTACTCAAAACTAGTTTTATTTTAAAAAATAAGTTGAATGCATAGCACTCACAAAGATTCCATTGTTTTGGACATTTTGCATTTAGAAGCACCATTCTTATTTATGCCATAAAAAACACATTTGGTTCTAATAGTAAGAACAGTGTATTTTTAATGTACACTGATAAAGCCCTTTTAAATAATATAGATTGAAACTGTTCAGTGTACATTTCTCTGTAGTCATGATGCAGCTGTAGTGTCAGAAAAACTCAGACTAAGTAATAAATTAAAAACAAACAGTATGTAGTGGATCTTTTTACAATTGACCTAATGTCTTAAAATAGTCAAATAAAAAATACCCTATTAAATGTAAAGCTGTGGTATTAACTAACTGAATAAGCCCCCCACCCGTTATAATTCCAGTGTTAAGTATTAGTTAAATTTTTATATATCAAATGCCTATGGGATAAATTTTACTAATATCCCCAAAAAAGAAGAGCCTATACTTCTGTGTCACAAAAAAAGATGACAAGTTAGCTGACTTTAAGATTTTACAGAAAAAAATTGCTACAGGCATCTGCTGTTATTTCAAGTCATGGTCTATTACAAGACTGTACATTCATAGCATCAGAGGTAGTTAGGGCACTGAGGACTTGGATACAGCATTGCAACAAAATGAAACCATTTCCCTCTAAAATGGGTAACAGTGCTGAGTAAAAAGCATGGCATCTTATGAGGTGGAAAGTCTCTACTTAACACTGCTCTCAGACACAGGAAAATATTCATTAAGAGATGAAGAGAGGAGAGGAAAAAAAAAACAAACCAACTTTCAATTTTAATAAGGAATTGACCACACTATGCCTATTTCAAAGTTGATGCTCTAGGATAAAAGGGAGAGGGTCATCTTTTCCATTCATCCTCCTATTCTTCTTGACTTGCACATCTATGCTACAAAAGCCCACAACAAAAATTGGGATTTAAAAGACAAAACAAGAGAAACAGGATTTCTTCTCCTCAACAATAAATAGGTTTTTTGTAGCATGTTATAATTTAGCCCCAGAAAGAATGAACACAGCTGTCCTCCCTCCATTCTGAACATTATGGTGATAAAGCTTTCATCTTCATATTGATAATGTAATTTAATTGCCCCTGCTTTCAAAACAGTTTCTGTAAGAGTCACAATAATTCAGTGTCATTTGATGGTACACGATTTTAAGTGCTGCCACTAAGACAGGGAAGATGGTAAAAAACCAAATGAAACGACCAAAAAAAAGCCTTAAGCCCATATACTATAAAGATATTTTAAAGTAGTAAGAATCTTGTCATTCATACCACTTCCTCCCATATTCTACCACAGAAGAAAGTCTGATATCTTGTATTTAAAGAAAAATAACAAAAAAAACCCAAAACAAAACACCCCCCAAAAAAACTCCCAACAAACACACAACCCCAAAAACCATCTCCATTAATATCTCTACCATCATCCAAGATGTGAATGAGTGAAGCTTTCTACCCTCAGACTACCCACTCCACAGGAGATAGTGTAATTCCATAAAGTTATATTATTAGCACCTTACTTGTGATGAAGCAGTTCACTCTGCAAAATATTTTTGATCCACCCACTTGGAAGAGCAAATCTCTTAAATCTTCTTCTGGAACTCCCAAAGAGTAGAAGAAAAAGTTGCCCCTTTATTACCTGAGAATTTCCCTCCACTATAAATGTGGCAGAAGTGGATTTCTGTCAGCATTTAAGTGTACTTTTTCTGTAGGGGTGATACTGTCAGTACAACTGGAGGATGCTTTCTGCTGGTTAATAATATTCGTGTGTTTGTGTGTGTGTACACAGAGGAATCACAGCCACTGTAGTAGTTCTGGTCCAGTAAAAGTTCAGTTGAAACTTTCTCTTTTCTTCAATTATCACACTGCTGGGCAGTAGTTCACATCTACATTCTGTGAACACTAACATATCCCTTTGGTACTCTGCATAGATGCCCTGAAGAAAAGCCACTCCACTTGCTATTAGTCTCTTCCCTCTCTGCCTTCCTTCCCCGAGTTATACCCAATTAGTGTACAAACCAGCAGCACAGAGTAATGAGTAGAAAAGTCCCTGAGTTAGTATGAAAGAGTTACTTTAAACACAATAAAGATAGGGAGGATAAAAGAGGCAAAAATATATTGTCTGTCCTGTAAGATACAAAACTTAAAAAACTAGCCAAAATACCAGTTAATTCACGTGCGTTAGCCTAAAGCAAATAACCAACACAAGTGGTGAAAAAGGGGCAAGATTATGGAGTTAGCCACATGAGATTTGTTTCTTCCTGTGATCTCCATGTACCTGTTGAAGTCTGGCATTCAGTGGATTCTTAAGTTTCAGTAAATATAAAGTAAGTGTTAATACTGTACGGTGGGATGACATAAATGTCTTCAAAGTAATACTGCATATCTCCTTCATTAAAAGACAAGTCTGTAGTTAGTCCACAGCTGCTTTTCTTTTGAGTACTATTTTATAGACACACATTAGAAGCAGAATTTTCTGAATGTCAGAGTAAGAATGCATTATCCCCAAGCATACAGATTCTTTTTCAGAGGATGGTCTGTGTGCTAACTTTTTGCAGGCTGTTATTTGAGCTGTGGTACCGGTTGCCAATCCAGTTGCTTTTTTTCCTGGGAAGACACCTTTTTTTATTCAATTTTTTGCCCTCAAACTTTGAGGTTTAACAAAAAAAAAAATGAAACGATTTTCCACATAACTCTCTGCCCCAAACAAATAAGCACAAAACCATTTTGTACTTATCACCTCTCAAAGCAGGGAGTAATACAGGAATATCGTCCATTCACTTGATATGTCCGGTTGTAGGAGACACTTATACATGGCTTCACTTCCAGTGGCACAGCCAGCGACATGGCAGCGCCCGTCTGGACGTGGCCTCGAGCCTGAGCACTGGTCTGTAAGGCAGCAGGGCAAGTCTGGAGCGGGTAAGAGGCTGTGTGAGTGGATGATAATATCTGCTGGCAGCTTTGCTGCTGTGATGCTGGGTGGTGGTACTGCAATGACGACTGATGAGCCTGCAGGTACTGTGGTACGTGCTGCTGAGCATTGGCCTGCTGGGCACTTGGAGCTGGGGGCTGAAACACAGTGTGCTGGGTAGACTGAGCCTGTTGTCCTTTCTGCTTGTTTGCTTCCTTCACGTCGTTATCATGCGCACTAAAACAAATTGAAAAGACAAAATGCATCAAAATACATATTAATAGCATTTAAACTCCTTTGAGTTAATGTTTAAGAGCACTCTAAAAAGTGATGCAAGTATCTGACAGCTTCCAAAACTTTAAAAAAAAAAAAAAAAGAAAAAAAAAAATAGTTTTAGCTACCTTTTACAATCATCTAAGGTTTCAAAATTTGGTTAGGGTACAGTCTCTCTTTTCAGCATTTCACTTCACTTCACTGTATAGCAATAAAAAACACAGATAAAAGCCAAGTACAATACATGTAATAGAGCAGGATCTAGAATTATAGTGCAATAAAGTTTGCTACTGTACTTTAGTAGCCCAATAAATTTCTGGATTACCAGAACCTGAACTTGCTGCTTCTACCTAATTTAAATTAAAGAGAGCATAAGGTTTCTAAAGAAAAGATAACAGAAAGGTTTGCAATATCTACATTACAGTAAAGATCGTATGCATATTCGTATTGGATCCTGTTCTAGAGAGCAAAACCACTTTTTTTTTTTCTTCCTCTCACCTTTTTTCTAGCCTATCCAGTATGGCTCATCTGAATTCCCTTTGATTTACAACTGCCTAAAAAGTATCTAGACACACTCTCTTTCTCAATTCTATGCTGAGGTTAAGCAGATGCCACCTACATATTTCATTCCTAGCTTTTTGATGGTGCCCTCCTTCTGTTCCAGAGCAATACTGAAAACACTTCTGCAACAGCACTGCATGCTTCAGGTACTACTCCTTTCATTATACACATAAGTGAAGCCAACAGAGGCCATCAAGGGTGTTAATGTCACATTTCTAAGGCTGATGTGGTTCTTCCAGGTACAGCTGTGCATCTACTGATCACAACTATGTTAGACTTGGGTAAGAGCAAATTTCTGTAGAGGGAAAGCAGATTGTGTAACATGCCTACCCAGGAAGGTTCACTTGGCATTCACTGGCATTTTTATCTCTTGGCAGCTGTAATGTAAAAATGGATACAGCAAAAATAGATACAAACTCCTAGTCATTTTCTCCTGCCAAACCAGTTTGCAGGTTTGATCCATCATCTCTTTGAAGCATTCCTTGAACTTCCAAGGCATACAGTCTTCTCTATAAAAGTTCCTATGCCTTTAGTACTCTTCAATAGCTCTTTGCTCTAGGAGCAGACTAGAGAGATTGGGAACAAGCTATTGAAGATGCTCAAAGCATCCCAGATGTTCAGTGGAAATGCAAGGCAGAAGCTTATTTGTTGAAAGATCAGGAAAGAGATTAGATCTGATAAAGTTTTCTCTTTCGGAAAGAGCAAAACAGTTATTGCCTAAAAATATGTACCAAACTTATGTGTTCATAAGTATTTTTAGAACAAAGGAATGGAAATTTATAAAGAAATGTAATTGCACTATTGGCAGCAATTAAGCATAACAACAGATGCAGAAATGGGCTTTAAAAAGCCACTGGTGTTAACTCACATTAAGAGTCGCTCAATACACGGCACCAGGAAGTCCCAGGAGTAGGCAGTCAAGTGATGCAGCCGTGTAGGCCACGTGGGTGAGAGACGCAAGATAATCCTTGAAGAAGCTACACATGCAGTAGCAACTAAAGAAGGGGCATAATTTAAAAATTCATGATCTAGAAAGAAGGAATGAGAAAAAAATCCATTTAAGTTTGACATTGTCTGTCAAGACAACAAAGAAGTCATTATCTGAAATCTGTAACTCACCTTGCAATGACACTTCAAGAAAGTAATCAGCATATTTTGCCATATATAACTTAGTCTTCTCTAAGCAAACCATTGGCCAGCCATCATGAAGATCAGTCTCATGGACAGCAATAGAAAGATAATAGTCGATGAAATGAGCAGCAGTTGGGAGGCACAAATTCCACTGAAATGTTTCTAGCAACAACAACTCCATATGAAGCAAATTCTGTTTTGTTAGTACCAAATTCATGTTAGTCATACAACCCAGGCTGTTCAACTGTTCAAGTTTGGGAACACTGTCTTCCTTTTCTTCAAATTTACCTTCAGGTGAACAGAAAGAGAAGGGGAAAAAAAAAAAGGTTCAGCACAAATGAACTATAAAATGGCTTGTAGCTAATGTCTTACTGGTCATATTTCAATTCTACTATGTCAAACAAGCTTGAGACTTTCCTGCAGATGCAAAGCTCAAATGGACTATGTCATTAGAGACAAAAAGGAGTATGTACTAAAATGGGCTAAATTTCAGCAGATAATGTCAAACACTGTGTAGGATAATGTGCAGTGCCATGTTTCCTGTTGGTTTTCCCATGCCGGCACACAGAAGCCAGCTGCCAAGAGCAGAATATTAGGACATCACTGACACTGCATATGCAAGTTTTTGTCACCAAATTATTGTATAATGTGTCCCCATCATCAATGAAATACCACTTTGATGTGACTTGGCAAACACACCACAAGAGCATTTGGCTTTAATCACCCTCCCACCCCCACACACCCTTTTTGTGTCTAAAACTCATTAGAGCATTGCTAGAGCTCCAGCCAACCTGGCCGCTTTTAATGCCTGCAATGGTAGGTGCACTTTTATACTTGAGATCTGGCAAACAAGTGGATTTCAGCAATGTACATCTGAAAACCTCTTCTGCCACATACACTATTGCAACCTCCCTTGGACTTTCAACTTGTCAGGCCTGTATGTTTTTAGCCTAAAGCAAAACTGTGTATGTAGAAAACCCATTAATAAGAGAAACAAGTGTCACATTTCCATACAGTTTGCCATATGGTTGTGCTATTTCAATTTCATTGCAAATTCTTTCCATCTTACACTCTCTATTCAGTGCTACATGATAGGTTGTAAATGCACATTCTTTCAGTTTTGCAGGACTGAACATACATGAACATTTATTTTTTTCAACAGTGGAGGTACTTATATAGGACTTAATCCAATACCAGTGCCAGTCTGTTCGTTTTTGTTTCCCATGCTCCAGTAATTACAGAAATAAAAACTTCAGGAGTCACATAATAATTTCTCTTATTACTTCTTTAACCTTATCAGATATATCACAGTGTCATAATTTATTACACTACTGATTAAACTGCTTGTTGAAGCCACACAGGGCAAAAGTTTAAAACAGCATTTTTCTTCTCTCTCAACCAACCCGTACATTGCTTCTCAGAAGAGTGAGTAAGTACTCCAGGCTTTCAGATCTCTACTTGCAGCTTGCCATGAAGCAGATGATGGCAGAGGTTTGTTTAAAACAAAAAAAATAAATTCTCTTCAGAACATTAATTTAATTTGAAAATCCAGCATTAGTTCAAAGCCAATCCATTTTCCTAAATGGATTATGGTGGTTTCTGAGGCAATGTTTTCATACTCAGCACAACACCCTTTGCCAAGAGAAGATTACTGACTGGCTGGTGGCACCTAGTCAAAGTCTACCCTCAGAAGAATCTGAAATAACCCTTTTCTGGTTTAACTGGTCTGCTGAATAGCTGTATTGGTGGACACGGGATGCAGTGAAAAGATGAAATCTGTCCAATACCACTGCACTCCAGTTTTGTAGCAAAGAGGGCCTAGAGCCCTTACTGGAGAAAATGAGAATAGGTTCAGAGAAACAGATCAGCAGAAACTGAACCAACACTTAGTTCTGCTGCCAGGACCAGTTTCTCTGACTCTATTTGTCTATGAACAAGTGCCAGCAGGTTTCCCAAAAAAAGGGCACCCATATTTTTTTCAGGGATATTGAAAAGGGGTCCCCAAATGGTGAAAGATGGGTACATGCCACAAGAATCTAGCTGAGGTCAATATAAGCAGCACTGTTTAAAATGAGTGTTTGTAATTAATTCTGTCTTCAGAGTACTGTGTATTCACCAATGTATTTTACACCTGTGTTACATTTTATATGTGACAATACAGGATTTATGTTAGCCGTAGCTTGCTTAAATAACATTTCCATTTACAAAATCTGGAGTTTTCTAGAACTACACAGCACAGTCAACAGAATGCAGTGCAGTCTACACATGGTTTATTTAATTTCTTTCTTTATCACAGATATGCAAATTTCTCATTTCCAGCACAGGACGTACCTATTTTGAGATACCCCTAGAAAGACAGTCTTTCTGTTCCTACAACACAGGTCTTAAAGTTCACATTAGAATAATTTGTTTACAAATATAAACATTAGTTTTTAATCACAGCTTGTTTTTTCCCACCCTCAGTTTCATCAGGTGCCAACAGAAATCAAAACAAGTCTAAAGAAATGCTCTACCAATTGGGCCAAACCAATATGCACTGCTCATCATTTATAACCACTTTGTTTCCCCCACCTGTTCCATCCCACCAAGACACACCTTGCATTTGGCAGGAGAATCTAGCAGTCTATTTATTTGGTGCCACATACTTACTTGCTAAAAGTAAACAGGACAGAGCAACCACGTGCAGTTGCTGTGTGGATATGTCATAGCGGTCCATGAAGAGGTCCAGCAGGTACACAGCCAGGTGGCGCGCAGCAGGACAGAGCCTGAACCGGTTGCTCACAATGGCAATCAGGTCTGCAAAGTATCTTCTCAGGTGTAACTGAGGAGACTGGCCTTTGTAAGAGGGCAGCTTTAGCTCCTAGATGGACCGCAGCAGGTAATTTTATTAAAACCATAATTTAGTTTGAAGTGGTATCAGATTAATACAGCTGATATTTTAATATTTATAACAGAAGTTTCAAAGGATTTCTCCCTTCTTCCCTTTGCTCCCATCATTTCAGAAGCCCTTTACAGCGAACAAAATCTGTTTGTTGTATTACAGAACAACTAAAAAATACTTTGTTTCTGCACAATATTAACAACTTAAAATTTAACACCTTTCATTACGGCAATCAGCCAGAGTGACTTCAGCTTTTACCAGGTCTGTTGCATTACCTCTGCTGCAAAGGCTGTACAAGAGCATGCAAGTATTCCTCAGCCGCTTCAATGCAAAGTTCAATAGTTTAACTCAACCCCTCTCTTGCTACAGCTCAGTCTGGGCAACCAGACTTTGTACTTAAGTGTTTGCATGTTCTAGAGCTGCCAAATCTCCTGCTGATGCCTTCAGGAAGAGACCACTAGCAGCCAGCTGAACCCTAGGAAGAGGAACGGGGTGTGCATTGAACCAACATTCACCTCGTGTCTATGTTAAAACACTGACCCGATCTGATTGATGTCACACTGACACTGATTACAGTGTGCTCTAAGGCAGTTAAGCTCATAGGGTCTCAGATTTGGAGGACCGCACAAAACAAAGGTCCTAGAAACACCACATTTGAGAAAATCTGTGCCATGATCTATTTTGAATACAAAATTTGGACTGGTAGAAAAAAAAAAAAAACCTCCAGGCTACTGCCGAGTAGCCACTACCTCTTCTTGTATGCAGCAGAACAGCAGTGCTGTCCTCTGATATTATGAATAAATTTATGAGATAGACTGTGCACCCACACGCTGTGTTCAAGTAGGACTTTGCGTACAATTACATTTCCAGCGGAAATTATCTTGATTAATTTAACTTAATGACATCATGTTGGAATGGAGTCACACCAATACTTCAAAGTTTTAATGTAAATTCAAAGTTTTGAAACGTGCTATTTAAGTGAAACAAAAGCTCACAAACAAACTTCCCGCCTACTAAGCTTTATAATTCACCTCTCACAGCACTAACTTAGCTTTAGTAAAGATAACTTTGGTAGCAAGTAAATGATCCTGTCCTTCCCTTATTTCCCTCCATCACCGGAAAAGAGTAAAGCAATCAAGACTCCGGGAAAAGTAATCCGCTCATCGAATATCATCAGGCAACAAAAGCACGTTTTTAGTAGGTTCAGTCATTGTAAACTAATTTTCAGCCCGGGTGTTTAAGATGTGCTTTATGAAAACAGTCCCGAAGAACAGCTCTGAGACAGGCGAAGCAACTTCTAAGCAATTGCCTAAACCCTCTACTATTATTAACGCACCCAGCGTTTCTTTCACTGGGTTTTTGATTGGTTGGTCGGGTTTTTTTGTTCCAATAACACCACAATGCTTTCTGCCGAGTTTAAACCTTGCAAACACCTCAAGAGCAGCACCGGGCGCACCGTGAGCCCTTCCCCTCTCCGAAGAGCAGCGGGAGCACAGTCCGGCCGCCCGGATCAGCTGTCGCGGCCGCGGACAGACGGCCCCAGCGCCCACGGAGGGACGACACGGCGGACTCCGAGTTCACAAAAGCCAGCTCCGCCGAGCCCCGGCGGCCGAGCAGAGCCGCCCCACGCGCGCTCTCCGCCCGCTGCCGCCGCGGCGGCTCCGCCGTCCGGAGCCTCACAAAGACGCTGGGGCCGCCCCCCAGCCCCGGTCCCCCCGGACTACCTTGTATCGAAGCGCTTGGTGGATATCGGCCGCCAGCTGTCCTGTCCACCACTGCGCCTCCANGGGGCTCCGCCGCCATCACGCGGCGCCGCGCGCCGCGCCCATTGTTAAAGGGCCGCGCGTGTACAAAGCCGGGCAGCGCCCGCACGGGCCCGCCGCCCGCCAATCTCCGGCCGCCTTACAGCGCGGCCCCCATCGCGGCCAATCGCCGGCCGCTTTACAGCGCGAACCGGCCGCCAATCAGCGCGNCTCCGCCCGCTGCCGCCGCGGCGGCTCCGCCGTCCGGAGCCTCACAAAGACGCTGGGGCCGCCCCCCAGCCCCGGTCCCCCCGGACTACCTTGTATCGAAGCGCTTGGTGGATATCGGCCGCCAGCTGTCCTGTCCACCACTGCGCCTCCAGCTCCATCGGCGGCGCGGCGCGGCGCCCGGGCCCAGGCACCGGGGAGGAAGCGGCACTCGCTGAGGGCGGGACAGGCAGCGCCACCCTCGCCCCTTTCTGGCTCGCCCCCGGTTAACCGATGGGCCCCCATGAGCTCCGGATAGCACTTTTTTTTTTCCTCCTCTTTGTGCCCTTTCCCTCGTTTCCCCCAGCTCTTTGCCCGTTGGGCTCAGCTGTGAGGTTTCAGCGCGTGGCGGTAGCAGCGCCTCGCTCAGCTCTTGCCCTGCAGGCGCATTGTCCCAGTAGCAGTGCGGGGCGCACACTCCTCTTCCGAGCTTTGAGGCTCCAGTCCTGGGTTGGTTTGGTTTCCCGCTGGTTAAATGCCAGGAGAAGGTTTGCAGGAGCATGCCTCCTCCCTTTCAGTAGCCGGTGCCGCTCACCTGAGCGCAGGGCTCCGTGTCCTGGCAGCTGGTGACTGAGAGCTCCCACTCTTGCCCCTGGTTTAGCAGGGGGTGCTCTGCACCCGCTCTGCGTTCACAGAGCCTTTTCCTTGCTGCTATCTACTCCCCGGTAATCCCCCACTACGGACACCTTACGAAATAAAACTTAGTGCTTCACAGTCCTTTACATATTTTGAATTTATAAATATTGAAGCAACTAGTTAATGAGAATATAAAACCTGGTACAACAGGTGGTGCAAAGTGATGGAGAAGAGATGCTTTGGATGCAATTTTTTTGTTGAGGGAGTGTATTTAATTTTTGGTTTCTACCTTTGCTCAGACATGATTTTTTTCCTTTTAATTAAGAAAATATAAACCAACTTTTGACATAACCAGTTTAAAGACTCTGTAGTGGGAACTGTAAAAGCCTTTTCCTGTGTCTAATGAGTAATCCTGTAGACTACAGAAGTCCCTTTGTCTGAGGAGGTGTGCTCATAGGTGGAAGCTTTTGTTTTTGAGGACAAATTTTTGGACAGTTTCCATTTATGATGATGTCATTATAAAATGCTACATAGTTTTCTGAAGGAAAAAACCAAAGTTTGGGGTTTTTTCTTGGTGCATAATTGCAAAAATATTTTATCTATTTAGATTAGCTATCTGAGATCTATGGACTATTGACAAATTAGTATTTTCCTGGTCCGATAGCTTTTTGTCTCATTTCTGTACATTATTTTATAGGCAAATGCATGCTCAAGGTAATTTTTATATTTGCAGATATACTGTTTTTAAATTGTTTCTCTTTGAGGAAAGGTAATACCAAACTGTGTGTTTCAAGGATAACTCTCAAAAACAAATTCCGAATGGAGACACTGTCTTTTATAACATCTTTATTGCCTTCAAAAATGTGTTGCCTGCATGAAGAGAAGGCTAATAAACACCAACATGCTAAAACGTGTTACAATGGGCCCAAACAGGGAAGTGATGGTCCTTCTCTTACTGCTATTAGCAATGCTGCCTCCCCCTAGAGCTTTTAAACACTGTGTGGATTAGGCTAGTGCTGAACTGTTAAGCAGGGAAAAAATACTGATGCTTGCTGGCTTATTTCTAAGATATGCTTGATTGACTTGGATAGGAAACACCATCCTCATAAGGCTAGGTACTCTGAGAACTATTTACCTTATATATAATCAAGACAAACAATGATGTCATTGTTACTTGCCACTGCTGAGGTGGAGTGAGCTGTGGAACTCCCTATTTCAGATTCTTTTTCCCATTACAATCTATGTTAATAAAGTTGTTGGTCTTGTGAACAGTTACATCTGTCTGCTTTTCATGCAATGAAAACATAGGTTTGGAAAGAGCTTCATCATCCTGCCCAAGGCCAGGATTGCTTCTGGCATGCATTTTTCTAATCTTGGAGACATTCAGAAAATCATCCTATTGAAAAAGCCAGAGCACTTAAGTACAGCCTGGTTATCTGCAGGAAGCTTACATCCTATCAGCTGTTAACAATCAGCCATTGGAATAATCTCCTCAGGGAAGTGCTGGATTCCACAACGTTGGACACATTTAAGATTCGGTGGGATAGGGTGTTGGGACATCTTGCTTTTGTCAGGAGGGTTTGGACAAGATGATGCTGGAGCTCCTCTTCCAATTTGGTATTCTGTGAGCTCAGTTTATGCCTTAGCCCCAGCTGGAAGATTTAAGAATAATCTTGGAGTGCCGAACTGAGGCTGATTGTTTTCAGAGTTTGCAAGATCACACTTTTGAGGTTTGAATGGGAATGGGAGTAGCACAACTGTAATGAGAATAGGTTAATGCAGCTTCTCTACTTAATGCAGCTTCTCTACATGCCTTATAATCAATCCTAAGGGTACTAACCAGTGGAGGTTTTTTAGCCAGTACAGATTTCATCTACTTTTAATTGTCAAAGCTGTGTACAGTTTTTTAAGTATTCCTACCTTAGTCCCCTGCATGTAAGTCAGGACAGAACAAAAACCAGCTCAGCAAGTCCTTAGAATAAACAGAGGATATTAAACATGACTTTCAGTGGCAGTAGTTACATTTTCTTAGCAAGAAACTGAAAGCATGAAGTATGTGTTGTATATAGAACCTGAGAAAACAGCAGAATTAAATGTTATGGAATAATTTTGAAATTGGTATCCTCTTTCTGTAAATGACCCTGGATCACCTAAGCAAAT
>VXBC01006029.1:449774-472445 GCA_013399945.1 Ploceus nigricollis | reverse complement strand
GGATGAAATTGGCTGTGAGAGCTGCTGTCTGTGCTTTGAAAAGATGCCAAGTAGCAAGAAATACCGTTATTCTTGGAACTCACCAAGAAAAATTATTACCCTGAACTACATCCAAAATAGGCTAGAATGTAACCTGTGAAATCTGGACTAAAATCCCTGTAGCATTTTTGTGGAATCTTCTGAAGAGGATGCTGCAGAAGTCTTACAATTTATGGACCTGTAATTCACAGGTTATAGTCCTAACAGGTTTCAGACATGGTGGGTGAGCTGGCTTCTCTTTGTAGTTACTGGGAGGTTAGATCTGTATCTCAGGAATTGATGCATGCATTTATGTGCTTAAGCTGTTTTTTCCTCCCCTAGTTTTCTTCTGATGGTTCTTGGCCTATGAAAAAAGAAATATGACTTTTAAAATACAAATTAAGAACTTGGAAGTAATTGCCAAGTACAGCAAATGCTCTGATCCTGCAAACCACATTAGAACCCGTTTACCCCTCCCAGTATAAAAGGATCTGTTTCTGATGTGCTGTTCTTAGGTTTAATGGTACATCAGCCACAGAGAACAAGTTTCTAAAGACTGACACTTTTGTGCCCCTTGCCATAAGATACATCTCTGAAATTTGGATTTATCTTGACTGGCAGAATGAGATGAATCAACACACAATCAGCACCCAGGATGGATACTTCTATGTGTACACCCCATGTGTATGGGGTGACATAGCACTGAAGGAAACATTTAAATAATGGCTCAATTGCTATGTTAATTGTGGGTTTTGTTTGTTGGTTCTTGCTTTTGTTTTGTTGCTCCTTGGTCATTCTCATCTGAATAAAGACATGATAATTCCTTAAAAGGCATTTTTGAAGGACTTTGGTTTTGGAATTAAAATGTATGGGAATCTCAGTTTTGTAAAACTGAGAATAATTAAAAGAAAAAAAAAAGTGCAAACTTAGTTCCTGAGTTTCTTGGGCTGAAAAAGTTAGTTCTGCTTTTGTTCTGTCCTTCTTGATCTTATTTTGAAACAAAGGCTGCATCTGATGACATTCATAGCAGAAATATTTCAAGGGCATTTAATTAAAGAGAATGAATCACCCTGAAGACAGGACTGTAATTGCTCACAGAGCTCTTTTGCAGCATGGTGGTAGATGAAATGTGCCATGTTGGTAGAAAGTCTTAACACTTCAGAAGGATTAATGAAGGAAGTCTCGTTCAGAAAATACTCTGGGGTTGTATTTGTAAATCCTGTATTGAATGCTAAAGGTACTCTGTGGGTAGGATTTTCAAAGTTGTCTGGGGATTTGAATTCCCAGAATAGCTACTGAAATGTGATTAATAGATTTGATCTGAGCTGGTAAATATCCTTTGGAACTGTTGACTTTAGTTGTTAATATGGCTATTAATACAGAAAACATCTGAGAATGCTCAGGCCTGAGTGATACATGCTTTTCATGAAACATTTTAATGAACACTTTGGCTTTAAATATTTTCCCATCTTCTGGGAAGCTATTATAAAAATGTGCACCCATGAATGTTTTATTTGGCATTAGGATGAATGTATATGTTTTTGATAATGTGTTGGATGAAGGAAGCATTCATATAAGTGGAAGGGTGTTGGTGGATATAAGTTGTACTGGGGGGTTGTTCTTCTCTGTAAGTTGCACTCATGGTTGTCAGTAACTAGAAAGATGGAGGAATTTTGCATCTGAAGCAAATGTACTTCCTGCTTGGAGGGCTTCAGCTCATTTGACTGGAATTTAGTAAAGGTTATTTGTCGTGCAGTTAGCTTAGGGATGGAGGGAGAGCACTTAGGAATACTCAGTTGTTCCTGCCAAATGTTTTGATTTACTTATATCCACATAATTAAAGTAGGGCAAACTGGCCTATTCATTTTCATTTCAAACTTGAGGTCTGTCACAGATTTTTTTTTTTTAATATAATATCTAGGGCTGCCAAATTAGGAGCCAGCCCAGGCAGAGCACCACAAAGTTAATGCTTTTGTCTGCTAGGGGTGGCCCAGGAGAACTGCCTGCAGACGTGGGACAGGGGCACTTAACTTTGTGGTGCTTCTTGTTCAAGTACTTAACTAGTGGGGTTCCATCTCAGTAGCAGCACAAGTGGAAAACTTCACACTTCCAGTTTCTTCCTAATGAACAGCAATTGCTGCTAGTGAAAGTAACAAAAATTATTGTCCTCTGTTCAGAGGACTTGGTAAACTAGTTTCATCTGTTGGGATTTACATGCACAGAGGTAGGGTAGAGATGTGAAGAGCGCAGCACTTATTTTTAAGTTAGGGAAGGCTACTCCAAAATCGTTCTGGAGCTGTATCTTCTCTGGACTGAACAAGCCCAGATCACTCAGCTTCTCTTCAAAAGGCAAGTGTTCCAGTCTCTAACCATCTTGGTGGCCCTCTGATGGATTTGCTCCAGCTAGTCAATGTTGTTATTGTACTGGGGGGAGGAAGGTATTCTAAAACTAGATGCACTATTCTAGATACGATTCAACAAGTGATAAGTAAATGGTAAAAATGACTTTTTTTGCTTCTTTTGCTATGGCTCTGTTAACACAGGCCAAATGCTGTCAGCCTTCTTCAATGCCAGAGCATTTTGTTGACTCTTGTACATCTTGTCGCTGTATGAGCCTTCAGCTTCCCTGCAATGCTGGCTGGTCTGTGTTGTGCCCCTCCAGGATGTTTGCCAGGGTCACAGTATGGTTTATTCTGTGTCCACAAAGCAAATGAACAAAAAAACCCTGGCCAAATATGAAGAATGATAAATTTCAGGAGATTTGGGGCTGGGGTAAATCCTGCCACATCCCACAGGGATTATGTGTATTCAAAGTGTTGTGCTCCTTGATCCATTATTCAGAAGTACTGCACCTTAATCAGTTGTGTTGTTAGGGATGAGCCTGTGGTTTGGGGCTGCAATAAATAGGAATAGTGATTTCCAGCATGATCACAGATGACAATGAGATTTGGGATCTCTCGTTCTGCATCAGTGTCCGATGCATGTGGCCCATTCTTCTTCTGACAGCCAGAGCCCAGGGGCTCCTAATGTAATCTTACCATCTCACTGTGCTGAAAGAATTTGAGAGTTTTATATGTTTGGGACACATTTTACTGTCAGGCACATGGTCACATGTTGAAGGAGCTGATTAACAATATCATATCTAGATAATGTGGATGCACCTTTCTTGAGGTTTATGGACAAGCAGACCTTCAGTTCTGCTTCCTAATATCCTCATGCTATTTAGTGTGTAATCACCTACTCACCACACATCTAGTCAAGACATGTTTTAATAGACATGAGTCAGTACTCCTCATTTTCACTCGTTGCATTGTGACTCATTACACCCACTGCATTATTAAAAAGGCAGAAACATACTTCCATTTGGATATTGCTAAAAGCACTGTGATAACTGGTTTGACAAGTATGTTAAATGATCAATACATTTGAAAGGATCTCTGGATGGAAGGGTAAAATGAACCTAAAATGTTTGGTTTCACAGCTTGTTGCCAGTGATGCTCCCGTCTGAAATTGTGACCCCCATTTTGAGTTAGACTCTGTTTGGGACGTGTTGATGAACGCATGCAGAAAAACAATGCCTTTAATGAGTAGTTAACAACCTGTGGGTGGAAGGGTTCAGTCAAAAGTGTTTTTTCTGTTGAAATTAGTCAGCAGTGACTGGTTCTCTGACAATAACAGACAGTATTGAGATTGCCCTTCTCCTCTTAGAGCAGAACCTATCTCCACAACTGCTGTGTCAGAGATGGGAGGAACTGGTGAGGCATTGCTCATTTTGTGCTTTAATCAACCTCAGAGTTGGGGGAAAAGTGCTGTCAAGGGTCAGTGTGCATCTGTGGGCTCTATTTAGTTGCTTTGCACATTGCCATGATGATGTACACTATTTCAAAGGAACTTGTATATTCATTTTCTTGTACCATTCAGAATTACTTTAAAGGACAATGTTTAAGAACCATGTGTTTTGTGCTGCTTGCAAAATGGAGTCATGTCTGCTTAGCATTTTGATGCATATGAAAAAATTATATAAGTCTCAGGCTGAAATTAGAGACGTCAATATAGTAAATAAACAAGATCTGTGAAACACTCACACAGTACCATATCTTAAATTTGTACAAGATTCTCTTTGGCAAGAAAATAAACTAGCACTTCATGATTCTCTTCTCACTGATGGCCTCAGTCTTATGAAATGCCAGCTTGTGTTTTTTCTTTAAGTGGTGGTCCAAAAATTTCAAAACAGATGGTAAAAGTCAATCTCTGTGTTTGAATCATGACTTGCCTAGTATGTGACTGTGATTAGAGTAGGTATTGCTTGTAAGAAATAAGCTGATTGATACTGCTGGGTGTTTGTTTTGTGGATGTTTGCTTTTGAGAGTAGTTTGTAAATTACTCTTTGCTGGAATATGTCTGTAGAATTCTTTGGAGTTTGCCATTTGAAACTACATTTGCGGTTGGTCATTTACCATGTTACTTAGCTGTAAAAGCCAAGTGTTATTATTGTTGCTTCACTGTTGTTTTTTGTAAATAACCATCAGAATTGAATTGAACTGAGTTCTGATCTTCCTTTAAAGGTTTCATGAACATAAACAGCACCTTTTAAAGTTATCCTGAGCACGCGTTAGTGTGTTTACTGCTCAAAACTGGCTTTTTGCGTCTCCATGATGTTGTAGGGGAGCAAGAGTTCTGGACTGCAGAAGGTGAAGGGAAATGCACCTCAGCAATATTGGTATGAATATGTGACTGCAGATGATTGGGATGGGGGCATATGGTGGGATGGAGTTGGAGAAGAGCAGAAACAAATGGTTAATAGGATTGACCATGAACTGGTAAGTCTTTAGACTATTCAAAGCAATGCTCAGACACTGATATTGTGCTTGGTTGGGATCACCACGGAAAGATTGATTGTTCAAACAGTTTCAGGTATTCATTGCTACGTCAAGATTTCTGCTAGATCGCAAGGGTTAAATGTGAAAATGAAATGAAAAAAATGAACAATGAAAAAATGAAATTTTTTTTCATTTTCATGAAAATGAAAAAAAGCATGTCAGATTAGACTGACTTTTCCAATCTTTAGGTTTTACTGCCTAATGATGTTTATTTAAAGTTTCAGATAAGCACTTCCATGGTGACAAACTGGAAGTGAAATTAAAAAACCCACCCACATTACTTATGAAAATCAGAGATATAATGCTGCAGACATGGAGTCACAGATGCTAGAACCAATTTGGGTAAGGGTTTAACAAAATATTAAGTTCAACTTTCGGATTACAGTACAAGTAGTTTAAAAATGTGCTGCTGCAGAAACCCAAAACTTGGATCTTTGGCATTAAGTTTATCTAATAGTTCAGCTTTGTTTAAAATACTTATTGGGTTACTCTTGTGCTGTTTATATCAACAGTTGTCTCTTACTATGACACTTACATTATACAAGAACAGGAATCACCTGTCCTCTGACAGACCCTGAAAACTCATGTGAACATATATAGCCAGTATAAGCTCTGTAATTTATATTTTATTTCTATCACATCTGAAAGTGATCTGGGTGGATCCTTCTATTGTTCAAATTTCTGCTGCTGACTGATCCAACAGCCACAGATCTGTGGTAGTTCCTGTGGAAGCCTGGTCTTAGCTATGGATAAGAACATTTGCATCCTGGGTATTTTAGTTTCACTTCCTTGTTCTTGAAAACTGTTAGCTGTGACCCAAGTAACTGAGTGACACTTGTGCCATACAATCACTGGATACAAATAATCCCTCAAATCATGCTCATGTAAATACTAAATTAAAATCAAATTAATAACATGAGGTGGCAGAGTACATGAGCAACTATTGATGTAGTTACTGGAAGCAAAAAGACAATGAAGACGTAGATTTTTTTTTTTACCATCAATGGAGGAGGTTGAAAACGGAAATGATTTTTAAAAGATAAAATTACATCCTTATTGATCAACTTTGTGGATCTTTTATACAGATTAACTGAATTCAAAGAAAAAACACAGGAGAAGTAATAAAAGAATCTACTAGGTTTGCTTCTAAGTTCAGATTAGGTCATACTGAATATTATTTCATGGTCTTTCTCTAGTGGTTTGTGAGTACTTTCCAAAGCCAAAACATACATTTTTGACTGATTAATGGTCCGCAGTTAAATGAGGGCAAGCAATGAAATACTCTTGAGGTTGCAGAACACAAAGTAAATTGACAGAGCTCTTCAGCATAGCTACAACATCCCCCTCACAAACGGAGAAACATTATTTCACTGTCCTCGTTCCCTTTGACTGGGGTTTTGTGTTTCTCATGAAACTAGTGAGGTCATGATGTAAAATTTAATAATGGTAATGCACATTTCACTTCTTAAGACATACTTTAGGCAGAGAAAATGAGGGAGCAAGCCAGCAATTTATGATCAGAAAAATCTCCACAAAGTAGGAAAAGCAGATATATGGATGTAGGAGAAGTTGAAAACAGATGCAGTTCACACATCTGTATTCAACCACTTTCAAATTTAGATTATTTGCAACACAAATCTATATAAATATATCAAGATTAATTTTATAGTTTCATGGAATCATCACTTTTATTTAGCTGTATCAGGAGGAGCAGGTAAATAAACTGAGCAGCACTGTAGAAGAACACAGCATTTGTCTTGCCTTCCTTTTTTTAGGTACTTTCTGAAACAGAGGAATAAACGGTACAATTACAGCCAGGGTTTTCCTATGAACACCTGAACTACTTAGCTAAGAGCCTGACATGGAGAGAAAATGTCAATTTGGAAAATACAGTTTAACATGGGTTATTTTTCACATCATTTAGAAAGAGTTCTCAGGAGTAAGATTCCAGGGTAATTACTCATGTCTGGCAGGAGCCTGCCCTGGAAGCATTGCCTAACTTTGACCTGCTTTCAACCAGCTGGGAAACAGCCAGGTTGCTCAGTGGAATTGATAAAACATTCAAAGGCTGTATTAGCATTATTTAAACATGTCATAAGCATATCATCACCAGGGTTTAATTGAGGGCTACCCATAATCCAGATTTTTAAAACTGATTCTAGTTACTGCAACAGTTTGGTTCTGTTCCCAGTTGAAGTTTTGATACTGAGAAATTTTTTTTCTTAAATTGTTAGAGCTGTACAGTCTTTATTAAATAATTTATTACTTTCAGTGCCACATGAAGCAAAAACAGTTCTGGTACCATTCCTATTCCCAGTTGTAGGAATAGCTGTAATCTGAGTGTAGCTCTCTCTCTCACAGAGTCTATTTACCTGGGATATTAATGATATAATTGAGGAAAATAAATCTTTTAGAAACGGAAGATTGAATAATTTTGTATGCATGCCATTTAAAAGGTTTAGAGACTACATCAATTGCCAGATAACTGAGGGTGTTCCACCTGACACAGAAAGAGTAGTTACTTAGAAACCCTAAGGAGGCTATTTGTGTTAGTGTGGCTTATGGCTTTAGTGCATCTTCCATCCTCCATCCTCAGCATGTTCCCAGACACTGTCACAGTAACTGCCTGCAGGCTTTTTGCAATGTGAATCAAATGGATTTCAGAGAATATCGGGGGTACTTTGGGGATCAGTATTTAGGAAGAGCATAGATAAGGACATCTGTAAGAACTGTTGTGACCTCTGCTCGGGAAACCCTGGCTGAGGATGATGAAGGCTCTGGGCTGAAATTTGCTGAACTTGCCATGGCTCTTTTCCTGATAATGTAATGTTTCTGTTTATGAAGCTGTCAAATCTTGCTTTCTAATTCTCCAATAGTATCTAATGATGCTGTTCTTTCAGTGGCATTCACACAATGTCCTGGTTTAAACAGGAGAAGGAAACAATTTATTAAAAACAACAAATAAAACTCAAGCCCTCTTCCTAACTCTCTTTATTCATTGCTGCAGGTTTGTTCCTACTAGCAGAGTCTTTTGAGGTGTATATCTAGAATTAGCCCCATTCACATATTTTAAAAGAAGGCATTGAATGTTGTTAGCAAAAGTAGCTGGGTAAATGAATATGTACATGTATTAGTGTCCAATAAATGAAGGTGTTATATGCAGAAATTAAAATCACTCAGTAATTAATGACTTTTGCAATGAGAATAGGGAGAGAGCAGCAAAAGCAGGCAGCTTTTACTTTGCAGTAATTTGATGCAGACCACAATTTTTAGTATGCTTCTTAGGGATTTAAATTCCAAGACTCAGTTTAGAGTTACTGTATAGGAAGCTATGACAGATTACAGGTCATTTGCAGGCTCTTGTTAATGCAGTGTGATTTAAAACTGCTTGCCCCGGTGTAAAAGAAAAGCCAGGTGGCATCTATGTGTTGTGAACAAAGACTTAGCCAGGTGGATGCTGCAAGGAAGCCTGTCAGGTTTGTTTTTGTGCAAAGAATTTTGAAGTACCTCACTTGAAACAGGGTTACAATATACACAGTGCTATTGTAAAAGAAACAGAAATATTAAGTGTTCACAAATTGAAAGCAATTTCAACTCTGAGAATGCATGTCTTAGTTTCAGGATCATCTTCAGATATAAGTGAATTGGTATATTATTGAGTTTTCTGTCATTCTAGGTACAGAACCATCCTTACATTTGTAGATATCTTGTGTATGCCATTGGGATTAGTCACTTCAGCTGAAGGGCACTGGAGAATTTTCTGGCTTTTTATGAATTTATCTAGTAAGTGCCTGTGCACAAATGTTTGATTTTGCTGGATAGTGAATCACGTATTGGTTTGAAAAAGGCTGGTATGGGTGTCTGGCTGCAGAACATACATCCTGGAAAGTCTTCCACAATGCGTAGATGGGTTGGGATCTAGTGAAGGGCTGTGGTGAGAAACCAGTGCTGATAGCAAAGACTCAGGTTTGGAGCAATGCAACCTGTGACTAAGTGGCTGCACTCCCAGATAGGTTGCCATAGCCTAGGTAGGCACAGTGCAAGGCACTGGTCTTGGGCTTGTGTCAGCTGTGGCATCCAGGTCTGTATGTGTACATTTTTTTCTGTACTCTTCACCAAGGATCCAGCTCAGTTCACCTGAAACGCAATGGCAAAATCCTTTGCAACTCCCTTGGGTGCCTTGCTCATCTGAACTGCACAGTTCATTGGTAACAGTAAGTGACAAGCTGGTGGCTTAGAGCTCCACTGACTGTGTGTAACTGCAGAGCAGAGGCAAATGTATTTGTGTGTGTATGTGTGTATGAAATTGAGCATCCAGACTGTGAAATGCTGTCAATTGGCAGCAGAGCAATCAGACAAAGAGCTTTTGTTGCTATCTCTTCTTTTGAGGAGTTTGTTGTGATCAATATGTAATAACTGTGAGAAAGAAACAAAAGATCTACTATTCCTTATATATATATATATATATATATATATATGTACACACATGTGTATATAGTTTTTTTTTCATTAGAAATACTTGGATATTTTTCCTGACCATAGTTAAACAGGTTAGATGATATAAAAAAGTCAACAAACACTGTTAATGTCATTTTGTTTATTCACATAACAGTCCTCCTTTAAGTGATTTTATTTTCCCTTTATTCAGACATGGATGCTGTAGGGGGAAAGGATGAAGGTACGGAAAAAGAAATAGCCCATCAAGCATAGTCATTCTTAGTATATGGAAATCTTCGGCCTCGGGGTTTAAGGAGCTGGAGGCGAGCAGGGCCAGGCGCATCAGCAGAGCCCGTGCTCAGCTCAGGGTGGGGTTATGGCGGTGCCACTCGATGCCTACTACAACCTGATAGTTTGTAGCAGATCAGTGAGACCTGCTCGGATACGTGCTAACTTCTCAGAACTGACACCCCTATTCCTGCTTGCCAGCCCGGCAGGGATGTCTGCGGATAAGCGGATTTGGGGGCAAGGCTGCTGTTTCACCTCTAGAGGGACGCCCAGGACCGGAGATGAGGCTGCGCCACACGCGGGCGGCAGCGCGGCTGCTCCTTTCCTCTGCCTTCCCTCCCGAACCTGCGCTGCCTCAGGACAACGAGCCCCAGGCTTCTCCAGAACAGTAACAACGAAATCCTGAAAGGAGAGGAACCGCGGGAAGCAAAATGTTTACAGGAATGACACTGGCAACGTGTAGTGTTCAGGGCGGTGAGAAATCCCTCCTGACAGGATTCGAATGTCTTCTGCTCCATCCCCTCTTCTTCCTCCCGGTGAGAGAGAGGCCAGCATAGGCAGATGATTGCACTCATGCTTCATGTAGGCAGTGTTATTGCTTTCTATCACTTGTATTTGCAGTTCAAACAACTTTAAACCACTGTTTCTCTCCAGTCTGACCTCTGTCACCACCATCAGGGCAGGATGAGCCCTCAGAATATCGTGGGTTACGTGATGTCTGGACGTGCCTGTAGTATTTTTGTCTCTGCATTAAGCATTTGCGCTGTGGAATTTCTGTTAGGATCAGTTAGGGAAGAAAACAGCACTTTCACAAAAGATGAGAAATCACTCATTGGCCTCTTATTCAGAATAGAACAAGGTGAGCATGATTTCCTTGTTACTGGCTCCAAACTAGTCTGAACTTGCTCTTCAGTATGACTCTTTCATGCAAAATTCTGAACGGTTTCCTCGTACTCTTTGCCAAATGTGTCTCCACGATCTTTGATTTACTTATTTCTGATAACTACTTACAGTGAAATGCTTTGACTACATTTTCAGCTTTTTGATCTTAAACCTCTATAAATGGGGAGCTTTAGGTACACAAATGTAGTTATATAGATACATAGAAAACACTGTAGCTAGTTTAAAGAATACGTAGAATGAAATTTCCAATAGGCAGAGTCCTTCCTCTTCAGCTCAGAGCTCTGGGCTGTGGTTGGATGATCACACAACGCACATTTTTAAAATTATGTTGCTCCATCCTGACTATTGACATAGTTGTGTTCTACCTAAGATGATTTGGTGTCGAATTTACTGATATTTCTGGAGTTGAAACGTCTGTTTGCTCTTCATATGGAAAGCCTGGACTAAACATCTCTCTTTAGGTTTACACTGAAGTATGTATCTGTGTTAAGGAAACTTTCCCGTCCGACCATCAGGAGCCACTCTGGCAGTCACAGTCAGAGCTGGGGCCGAGGCCCTTCCCGGCGGGAAGCTCCAGTGAGCTCTCCCGAGCTCTGCTTGCCTCCCTACACTCGCCACACTCACAGTCACACCAGGTTTCCTTAGTGGCTCGACTCCAGGTTTCCCACAGCAGAGCCTCAGACATCTGAATCCTTAAAAGAATTTAATCTTGGCTCAACAACAGCGTAACAACTCGAGACTGAGCCTTCGAGGAGGGACCCTGAACAAAGGAAACCCTGGAGTTTTTATGCCCTTAAAATCCATGCGCGTGCAAGCCCGGGGCCAGCGGCTCCTGCCGTGTCTGAGTGTCCGGGCCCCTGGCCGGCGCCACAGGTCCCCGGGCCCTTTGTTATGCAAAAGGACAGTTCACGGCCTCCTGTCCCTGTCTCGGGCTCACATCACCGGAGCTCTACCTGCATCACCCAGCTACCTGCACCGAATGTATTCCTCAACATCTGCGAGCTCGCAGGATAATGTGATACCTGCAGCCTCTTTGCATCTGACTGGAAAAGACTGAGGGACAGTGGAAAAAACAGGAGAAAACTTCTACACCACCACTTTCAGTGACAAACTCTTGAAAAAACTGAAGAAGAGCGACTTGGTTATTAAGATGTTAGACTGGTAATTTGATGGTTTGGATTTCCAAGTTAGCTTTGCAAGATATCACTTATCTGACCATGGGCAGGTCATTTAATCTCTCTGAGGCTCCATTTGCCATCACTGTAATGAGAATAATAATTATTATTTTCTGCTGTGTACTAAGGCAGGCTTTCAGGGTACTGATTGTCTAACGCTTTGTGGAGCTCTGAGCACCGCTAAACCTTGAGTTGGTGTAACATACTGGGCACTGCTGCACTCACTGCTCAGCCCTGCTCTGCTCTGTATGCTTCTGCTCTGCTTCCAAAGGAGAACCAAAAGACTGGAGGGAAGGTGACTTTCCGGTGTGTTTTTATTCACACTTACACATCACTGGATGTCCACATTTGTGGAGCAACAGCCTAATGTAGCGAGTGAGCAGCTGACTGAAAGGACCAAGTTACCACTTGGTGGTTGCAAAATAAATGATCAGAAACAAACCAACTGCAAAATTAAGGAGATTTCTCAGCCATAGATTTTATTGTGCGAGTAACCAAGACCAACAGGTGCTCCAGCATCTGTGGGTGTAGACAGTGAAGTTTATAAGTTTTCACTGGTTTGAGTCACATCCCTGGGAAAACCCTCTTTTGGGAGATCTTTTAGTTGAATGAGCTGTGTCTGCCTGGAACTTGGTCAGACACTTCTCACCTTTTCTCCAGTGGAAAGAGGTAAAAAAGAAGAGGGGACCAATGCATGAAGTGAAGGGATGGCTGTAGTTGCAGGAGAGAGTTGGTTGACCAAAGCTCTTTTTTTGACTTTCCTTTTTCTGGAGAAATTGTTCCACATAATACAGGCCACCCTCCTGGTCTGTCTTGCTGCTTCCAACACTGGGTGATGCAACTTGTCTTTTCTGCATGGCTGGGGGGTTGCTGCTGCTTTCCATCAATCAATGCCATCATGGAATGAGTTTTGTTTTCCACAGAAACTTTGAAATTAGTTAATTCCTTCCATTAAATAATCAACTCTTTAATTTTTTTCAGATCATAATGTTCAAGGGACTTCTTTTTGCAAGCATCTACAGTTTCCCCCCTGCTAAATCATAAGAACAGCTCAACATTTTCTTTCTTGAAAACAGCCTCACCCTTTCCCCATACCACCTTTTAATCTTCCTACAGCTACCCTTATAGCCAGGCTGTTGCAGGTTGTCACTCTCAGGAGAAGACAGTGGGGATGAAGGTGACTGGGTTGGTTTTTTTTTTTTTTCCTGCCATCCTGTTCTTGCATCCTGTAGATAGAGAGTAACCAAACAGCAGGAAGCAGTTTCATAGCAACTGTGCTATTTTGCTGTCTCTTTTCTGAAGATTATGCAAAAGGAAAGTAGCAGAAAAATTCCAGGGACAGCCCTGTGTAATGGTTTTGCTATTCTCTTGGAGTGTTCCTTGGGCATTTCTCTGCTTTTAATCTCTCATTCATCCTGCCATATAAACCAGTCTTTCACCTCTCCCACCTTTATCAGACCCTTGGAAAACCCCAGACAGCATTACTGTCCATTTTCTCTGAATCTCTTTGGGGGGCTGGTGGTTTTCAATTGTTTCAACTATTTTTAAACAAAGAGACATTACCCTCATTTAGCTGGCAGCAATGTGGGTATCACAACCAGCAGTTTCAGAGAGCTGTTTTAAATCCATTCTTGGCAGCATATCAAAATGAAATGGGTGTTAGGGATGCCAAAATAACCTGTTCTACTGCCCAACAGGTTTGAAGTCTACATTATCATGCACTGAATTTGTTACCTGCATTGCTGAACACACAGCTCATGCAAGCTTTTACTTGCATGAGTCAGCTTCTACACTCTTGGAAGCATCTGCAGAATTATGTTCTGTATCAGTTACATGCTCACAAGATGTGATTTCTTGTTGCTGCTGTGAAGGAAAAACATATAGGCATTTCTGATTGCTTTGAATTTTACTTACTTTCATATTTAATGTTATAGTCTTGTAATTTTTCAGGCAGCATGCCCAGACTATTTTTTTTATTTCCTTGTTACAGAACACTGCATAGAGGTTAATTTCCCCCCAGCGATCTCTGAACTTTTAAATGCTTAAGTCACTGCTCACAAGAACTGACTATTTTATATTCATCTTCCATCTTTAATGCTTCTGTTGATCTCCTCTGGATACACAGACCTCTTACAGGGATTAGGGAATCCTTAATGAATGTAGGTTTTTGCCTTATTGCTCTTTCTTATTTTTCCTTTTTCTTTTTTTTTAGTGGTTCACTTCTTTTTCCTGTACACTCAAGTGCTTCTGGTGGCTTTTTTTTTTGTCTGTTTGTTTATATGTCTATTAGACTATAAAGCAAATGTCTGCCCAATATTAAATTACATTATGATTTGCTGGTTTTCCTTTTCACAAAACCCAGGGAATTTAGAGGAGTTGCCATAATTTCATGTTCATTTTTGTCCAGTATACAAAAGTAGACTTGGAGCTAAAACTAGGCCCAGTGACCATGGTGCTAAAATCTACATGTAAATGCTTTATTTCCAGTAAAATAAATGGGTCACAGTCTAAAACAGTCTGAAAAGAATTAATATTCAGGCTTCATGCACAGACATACCTTCTTTCACTGCTGTTAATCCATGGTTAATACTTCTTCCCTGGGGGGGTTTCACCCCCAGAATTAAAGTCTCAAAATGCATTGACACAAACGATTGCCAGTGGACAGGTCATGGTTCAGCCACATGGACAGTAACCCCAGAGGGAGCAGGGGATGGATCAAACACTTCAAATCAATTTTTGCAAGAGGAGATCTAACTACATTCCTGAGACACTTGTTTGCACCATAAAATCTCACCCTACTTTTTAAATTTAGATTTTGGACATATTCACAAGTCACTTTTCTGTTTTGTTATTTGCTATTTGTAACAGAGAGATGCCATGGGAAGCTATGCCCAGTCACAGTCAAGGATGTCATTATGCTGGATACTGTATAGA
Organism: Ploceus nigricollis; assembly: GCA_013399945.1. NCBI lineage: Eukaryota > Metazoa > Chordata > Aves > Passeriformes > Ploceidae > Ploceus > Ploceus nigricollis. Next base: position 457,810 of record VXBC01006029.1, on the reverse strand, counting down.
TACATGCTTGAGAAGGGAATTTGAAGAGTTATAATACATTTAATTTTCCATTTGTTTGTCATTTATTTAAATTATATAGTTATGAAATGCCTTAAATCTGTATTAGCAAACTTTCAAGGGAAATGAAAAAGAACTTTGCAGCCTAAAGTTTGCCTTTTCTCTTAAACAAAGCTAATGAAGTCAATGCAAATGTATTTTCCATAGAGGAAGCTACATTCACTTTCCTGCTGACCCTGTTTTCACATTGTTTCTAGTGGTCTGTACTTGTTTTCCATCTGCTGCCTGCAGACCCCCAACTTTACTTAGGTTCCTGGATCAGCTTTGTTTCTTCTCTCTTCTTTTTCTTTTTTCCCTTTTAACAATTACACTGAAAGCAGTAGTCAAAACTTTAAAGTGAAATCGTTATGTTGGGGGTAAAAATGGAAGAAGTAAACTATAGTCTGGTTGAGAAACTTTAGAGGCTTGGGTATCTGGATGACAAAGTAACCAGAATAAGAAGATAATGTTAGCTGTAATTAAAAAGTTTATTTTCCAGGTCTGAGGGTTGATTTAATATCAGGGGACAACATCCAATTTCTATAATAAGTCCTAAAAGCAGCTGTGAACACATCCCCAAGGAGTAACACACTCACTCCTTTGCCCCAGGTACAACACAGTAAGTGGGTGCTAGGTGGGAATGACACCAATCTGGCTTTGATCTGTCCAAGTGACACTTCTGAAGCAGAAATTCCCACTAAGTCAGGTGTATTGTTTTGTGAAACAGAACATGGCTCCTGTGAAAATGGATGAGAATTTTTACTGTGGTTTATATGGCATGATTGGGTGCATTGGGAAGGTAGAGTGGGTCAGCTGGAAGGACACCACAGCAGTGGCCCCAGGAGTGTGCCACCGGGAGGGATATTCCATGATTGGATGGTCAACACAGACCCGCCTGTAGAACAAGCGATGCAAAGGGACCAGACCTCGTGTCACCAGCCAGTGAGAGGAGGAGCGTGTTCCACCTCACCTGGTGGCAAGGGACAGCTGGTGTGTGCCACTAAGCCAAAGGCCCACCAGCACCACTGCAGAGCAGCTCGTAGTGCCGGCTGCCTTGCTGCTCAAGGGTCGCTTCGGTGCTGGCAGCACGGGACTTGGGGCTGGAGCTGCCCTCACTCCCCACTGGCAACATGGGCTGATAGCTGAGAAACTGCTGGCCTTGCAGAAGGGGAAAGGAGAAAGAGTGGGCCAAGCCAAGGCTGAGATAGCAACAGAGTAACNAGCAGCAGGGATGTGCAGAATGAGGCAAGTAAGGATGTAGTCAGCAAAATGGAAGCCAGTGGGGAAAGAGTAAAACAGGGCTGGTTGCTTATTTAAGGTGTGCATGGGGAAGGGATATAAAATAAAGCAGACAGGGCTGTGGCAGGGTCCCCGTTGAGCAGTCCCATACCTGATCACTGTGGCCTGGAGCAGGATAGACCACACATCCCAACAGGCTTGCTTTTTCCCTGCAAGATTTCTGCCTCTATTCACTGCAGTTTAATTTCTTATCTTTGAAAAGATAAGTTTGAACTTTTTCATGGGTCTCTTCATTAATAGTCATCTTCACAATATCTCTTTGAGGTAAGTATTGTCTTCCTTGTATAGAAGTGGATCTAGGTCATGAGGAGAATCAAACTGAAATTCATGTTGGGTGCCTGATTCAAGAAAACCGGAAGGTAACCCTTCAGAGAATTCAGCGTGATATTTCACTGTGCCTATTGACAGTGTTCTCCACCGGCACGGGTGGCATATTCAACTGCTGTGTACTTCTGCTCGCTTCCGGGATTGTAAATAGCTTTTATTCAGAAAATGAGACACTGAAATTCCAGAGGTAACGTGATGCTTCAGTGGCCTAATCAGCATACCAGAGGACTTCTAGAAAGGGCAGACATAAAACTGTGTTCTCAAGCATGCCGTACAGCTGCATCTACTGTGCAAAGCTGTTCTTACTATTGCAGTAACCCTGTCCTGTCCACTTTGTGCTTCCTGGCTGACAGACAGCATCCCTCACCACACAGCCCTATTCAATTCCATAGCGAGCTGTTCTTGAAACTGGAGCAAGAGCTGCATATGCACAGTGAAGCTAAATTAAGGGGTTCAGTGGCAGCTTAGCTGCTGTTTTCACTTCAAGGAATATAAATAAGCTGACAGTAGGACAAAAATAACACATTAACCACCACAAGCATAAAATCCTGACCAAGCATTTCTGCCATTCCATCCAAGGAACTAATCTGATCATACCTAGGTCAGCAATCCAGCATCCAATTAGCACTTAAAAGCAGAGTTGGTCCAAATGTTGCTATTATCAACTACTGTTTAAACTCACACTTTTTTAAAATAAAAAAATCTCTTCTAAAAAACAGATTTTTGTTGAGATGGATGAAATACAATGTGTAAAAGTCTTAGTTCTGTTATTCTTCAAGTTTTTTTACTTAGTTTTAATTTTATTTAAGTAATTTTTATAAACACAATTTCCCAGCTTTATTAAAAATTCCATAGATTAATGATTCTATCGGATTGCAACATATTGACTCAGTTATGTCATCAGTTTGTAGTGTCAGTGTCACACACAAACTCCTCCCTGTGTCTCAGGCTTGCCCCTCAGTTTGTTCACAATACCCATTCCAGTTGTGTCTCCATCCTCAGGCTCCTAATCAGTAAGCTTACCTCTGTTTCACACATTTCTCAATGTAGATTTCTTGTCTAAGTAATTTGTCAGCCACAATGCCCCATCACACAAAGCTCTATTGTACCTATGGCTTGTGGTTCCCCTCCTGCATTCCTCAACAATCACCAGTCTTAGTTTGCCTAACAAACTAACTAACTAGCTCCGAACAAAATCCAAGGGGCTTTTTTGACAGTCCTTCCTCTTCTTTCCCATCTTTCTCAACTCACCCTTTGTCCTGAACCTGCTTCTAGCTTAATACCTACTTCTCAAAAAAATTCACACAATCTTTGTTTTCATTTAACCTTTATTTACATGATGTCAAATAGTAGCATCAGTGTAAGAGGGAAATGTTATAATTCATTATGAGGAAAATTAGAGTGGGAATTAGAAGGCTTTTTGCTATCCATGGACTGAAATTCTGCAAGATCCTTTGAGAAAAAAGTGAAAAGAGGTATGCTCAAATATTTTCATCTGTAGTTGCAAGGAAGTTTAATTCTGCTCAGGAATAACTATCTTTGAAATTTCAGCTATTAATCTCTAAGAAAATCCCACTGACCATATGTAAAAATAGATATTGCATAAACGTATGGATTTTAAGTCCTTGCAGGACTACTGATCAAGAAGGCAACGAGATTATCCTTGATTTTTTTTTTTTGGCTTTGTTCAGTCTCAAAGTCACTGAAATGGTGAGGTTGGAAGGGAGCCCCGGAGATCATCTAGTCCAAAGGCTTTGTTATGCTGGAGTTCTTGAGAATCCCACTTCTCCAGCCTGTCCAGTTGTCTCTGAATGGCAGAACAATGAGTGGTGTATTAACCACTCTCCCCAAGTATGGCTGGCAAACCAGCTGAGAGTGCACTCTGCCCCATCAACAAAGCCTTTAATGAGGAGGTTACACAATACTGGACCCCCTATTGTGCCCCTGAGGATTATGTGGGACTCTTATCATTTTATTGCCAAAGTGACTGAGCCTTTCTTCACCATTCCTTTCTTCACCATTCCATTTTTTACTTTCTTTTCCCTTTTTTTTTTGTTCATTTATTTTCTTTTTTTATTTCTTTCTAATTTAATAATAGAACAAAGATTGACAGAAGAAAATTTAGGCTCAGTTCAGGAAAATAAACTAGTTGCATGAAAGGACTTTGGGATATGCCTGGCAAGAGGAATTTCCTTGATGATATAAAGTAACTGGCATAGGATAATTGGCAGGTTTGTTTAGGGTAAATGTGGCCAAAATGGTACTTCACCGAAGGGATTATGAATTCTTGGACTTGTCTTTTCCAGTTGCATAGACCTGATCTGATATTAAAGGACTGCACATAGTTCATCATGGATGCAGCTAAGAGTCTGGGCCTATAAATCTAATCTTTCTAATCAGTTAATCTGATAAATGTCCTTTCTGAAAGTGCAGAAGAATGCTGCTTGGAAGGGAAGAAGTGGAATTCTTTTAAAGCCTAATTGCCTCATGATCACCATTATTTTAATGTATGATACAGCCAACAATTGGCCATGATATGTAGTTCATAGGCCACCTCTTAATATTAGTTTATCCCTGCCAGGAAAGGGAAAGAAGGTCTTTGGCTGTATTTATGTGCATAGTACTCCACAATAATAATGCAAGCCTTCTCACCATTATTCTAACAATGCTAATTGGGAGGAGTTCAGCAGACATGTCTGGTATTCTCTGAGGTCCAGCTGGTATCCAATTTCCAGCAGAGTTTGCTGAGAAACATTTGAAGGTCAAGTAACTTCCCCAAGGTTACACCATAAATGGCTCAGCTGGGATTAGGACCCAGATTGGCCTTGCTCCTAATCTTTTGCCTAATTAATCACTGTAGTCTCTTTCTGCAAATACTGAACAGGTTCATCTTTGTAGTTTCACCAACAAAAAGTTGTAGGCAAACTCACTTAATTTGGGGGAATTGATTTCATGAGAAGGGAAATAATGAAATAGCATTAGCAAAGCTAACTCATAACTGAAATAGAAAATAATTTGGACTGGATTTTTCTTCTGGGAGATATTATTATAATGGCTGTGTTAATGTGCTTCTCTTCTTGATCTTTTATGTTTCAAAACTGTGCACATTTGACCACTCTCCCCTATCAACTGTCAGTACGTACGCTGTTGAGAGCACAGTATTCGCTGAAATTTTTGCACTCTGCATTTATTTATCTTTATTGTAACTCAAGGAAATTGGCTGACTGGAAACACAGAAGCAGTAACAAGGTGGTTGTCACATGGTTTATTTATCCTTTTGTAAAACTCTCTGCGATGCAAATACTGCAGCATTTTGGATACAAAACTGTTACAATGCAGTTGTTTTACTCATCTCCTGTGTGGGATGGAGTAGTCTAAAAGGAAAATCAGCACCACAGGTTTTAGGTATTTTCTCTGATTTTCTCTATCTCTAACTGAAACCTATGGTCAGTATTATGGAGCAGCAAACAGTTTATAAGTGCCAGCTGGTTTTAATTAAAGGCTTAGTTTCTCCAACACAAAGACACTTCATTACAAAACAATGAACATGTTTACACCAGCAGTCTGCCTGTTTCTGTAGATAGGAATGGGTACAATATACAAGTCTAGAAAACTGCTTAGAAAGCCTTGTGGGGCACAGAACTAAAATAATAGCCAACTCATGGATTAAGGAGCCAGAAAAACAAAAATGGCTTTATTTAGCCTGTTGCTAAACTACATCATCACAGTGTAACTGATCTCCTGTCATTAGACAGTGAAATCCAAAGCCACTGAGCGCAATTAAAAGGCAACCTGACACCTGCAGTCTCCAATAAACCTTTTGAAATAGGTAGAAAGAGAATATGCAGTTTATCAAGAGGCTGAGGATGGTATATGAAGGATTATCCATGGTAGGTTCCTACTTGAAATTTAGTCTAGTACTATATGGTCTGGACTCTTACATAAATGGACNTATAAATATATATAATTATATATAACTATAATATAACTACATATAATTATATATAAAAATAGAACTATATATTAAACCAAAAGATTGCTAGATTTTCGTTTAAGAATAATCATTTAAAATAAATTTGAAACCTTCTAGGGAGCCAATGAAACGGATCAAAATTGGATAAATTGGGAAAGATTTCTGCCAGTATCTAACTTGACACCATGATGAGACATTTTCAAAGCAATTTCTAGAAGATCCAGATAAAATTCAACATGCGGTGATATAACAAAGGTACAAAAAACCACAAAGGCATGTGAGGAAAAGAAAGGAATTTAATTTCCCATTATATTCAAAGGCAGTATGTATTTTATTAGGAGAGGTTTATCAGCGGTGACTGGAATGGAAGTTATTGTTCAAGCAGCAGAGGAAAAACAAGTCCTGTCCTATTACGCATGGAGATACTTCTGCAATTTCCACAGAATTCAACAGGAAGCAAACATTCATGCCTGAATGTAGTTTACTTCTCTGGTTTTAATTTGGTGTGAAGTGTATGTGTGTATCTCCAGTTCAAATGCAGAAAGTCCTGTCAATACTCATGAGAAAAATATGTTGTATGATAAATGTCACCTAGTTCTTGAAAAAGAAACTCAAGAATTTCCTAACCGATATCAAAGAATGTACAAAGCTATTGGTCTGCTGAGAAAAAGAAATTAATCTTATAATAACTAATTCTTTAGGAGTGCACACCTTTTCTCCCACTGATGGATACACTTGAAGCAGAGAGGGTAAACAGCCTGACCTGAAGTGTGCAGGTATGGACATGTGCATCTAGATGGTAAAAACTCATGAGAGGGCTCTACTGACAGATACTCATAACTATCAGAAATGCAAAAATGGACAGAAGTTATAGTGTTATAAAATATATAGTGCCATGTCTTATGTTATGGCATAGAACAGCTTGTTGGTTTAGACATTTCCGTTTATCTGCACCTTCCAAAAGGGAAATGAGTACCCGCCTTGCTAAAGAACACCAGCCCAGTATCCAGGATGCATTTTGCAATGTTGCATCAGGACAGTATGTGCAATGGTGTGTGGTTTCTAGTTTGTTTGCTACCAAGAGTAAAATCTTCCCCATTTTCAGAAAGACTTGAGGTTAATCTCACTTTCTTAGCATTTATGTGCATTAATATTATTGCAGTTTGCCAGTCTCTCTTGTCTCACCTGGGCAATCATGATCCAGCTCACTGCTCACATGTTACTTGACTGCTGATAAAAATGTTGGGGTCATGACTATCTGACGATGAGGAAGATGCTCGTGTCACTCAAGATATCCTGCTTGCTCAGTTGCCACTGAAAATTGTGAAGTCAAGGTATCTCGCACAGGCAGCTCAGGCACCTCTTATTAAGTCACCTGGCCATAACTAGTTTTCCAAAGGGTAATGGCCTCACCTCTGAGAGGCTGGTATAGCCTGTCTCAGTGCATGTGAAATAGGGCAAGGTACTCTGGGAAGCTTAATACTTTTTAGTTGTAATTGTGCTCTAGAATCTTAATCTTGAGTGTTACTTCCTGTCTAAAATCCTGATCCAGTTTCCTGCTTTCTAGATCTAGATCTTGTCCTAGTTCCTCCTACTGAGTGCTAGATCCTAATCTGCCCTTCATCTGTTCAGCCCCGGTTCCTAGATCTTGCCTCTTTCTTTTCCAGCTCCAGTTTCTGCTTTAAATTAGCTTGTCTGAACTTGTTTCAGTGAGGACTGCTCATGATGGTGAAGACACTTGCAAACATTGAGACTAAAATTATAATGAGCCAAATGGGATCTTCACTTAACCATGCAAACCTTCATTTTCATGAGATTAAAACATTTTCCAAGAACAGTGACTGTGATTAGACAGTGATAGTCTAATCAAGAAGTAAGATCTGTAAAATTCTAGTTCAAGCTACTCATGAAGGTGAATCACATCTTTCAGCAGATTATCAGTAATTGATTTACATGTGGTAGAACCATAAAGTGATAAACTTTTTAAAAAAATTTGTTTACACATTTCTAAGAGTGCTTCTTCCTTTTGCTGTTTGGCAACACTTCCCCATTCACAAATTAGAACAATAAAAAATTCTCTTACCCATTTCACATATTGTGAAGGCAGAGAGATGCTTTTTCCACAAGNGGACTTCAATCTCTATCTCCACTCTTCAAGAGTTTCTACTTGATATTAGTAATCTCAGCAAAAGTGCATCAGATGAATGAATATGGAAGTAGGACTTATTTGCAATGCAATTACAGATGATTAAATGCAATTACATAGTTGTGGGGCTATGCAGAGAAACTCTCTTCTGCTGCTGCCTTTGTCCTGCAGACGTACAGCATAGCAAAGGATCAGCTAGCCGATCCTTTGATTCAAGATGACACAAAATGTAAGAATTGAAAACTATATATAATT
>VXBC01006029.1:383488-441249 GCA_013399945.1 Ploceus nigricollis | reverse complement strand
TACTAAAGCACGGTTGTGTTGGTCAGGTTGTGTCTGACTGCTCCAGCTCTGTGGGTTTCTTGAGATGTAGTTTTGTGGGTTCCTGCATGTGTCCAAGTCTTGGGAGAGGTTAAGGCACCACTCTAAATTTGCAGGCACATAGAATGGAACTGGACATGGGATATACTTCAGTATAATTTTATTTATTTATTTAATAAAATTTTAATAAGCCGAAATTTCTTCAGGAACCTTGAAGATGCTGCCTGCTGGGATACCTATTTTGAATGTAGTTCAAAATGGAAAAACTGTAAAAGTTACCTGATTTAGCAGTGTCTGCTATCTGTAATTTCTCTCTAGATCAAAATATATAGCTTAAACTTTTTATCTGTACTTTTTTTAAACAAAATATGGACAGATTGCAGCACTTTTGGGGGAAGAAAATTGTGGCTGAGAGCCTCAAGTGGTTACTTATGCTTGTTCTTAGTGGTTTGGGGATTTTTTGAGTGAGAGTTAACTGTGGCACATGCTTATGTATTTTCAACGTTGGTACTAATTTTATCTGCATTTAAATCTGCTTACTTGTTTCAGATACTGTGAATGCAATATTTTATGCCTCTTTCCCAGGCTTTTGCACAACTTTATAAAAACTTATAGTTAGGTCTTTGCCATTAAAATTTTTGCTTGAGAAATGATAAGTGCCTTTTGAGTTCAAGTTAGAATTTGATGGACAGAGATACCAGTCACTTCTTTCTGTGCTGTTTTTAAGTCATCATGTGTTTATGCTTCCCAGCTATGAATGCCTGAGGTGTAGTGGCAAAGCTAAGGTAAACTAGGCATTGTTATATTGTGTATATATACAGTATTGGTATTGCATTTGATGGTGTTCCTTGGGAGAAAAGTTGGTAAGTATTTTTGTCTTCATTGTATTAAAAATCTACATAATGTAAATTTATGAGGGATTTGGGTTTTCAGCTTATTCTTTCAGTTTTTGCTTGTATTTACACCATTTAAAATACATTTTCTTTTGTTTCCAGAACTTTTTCTAGTGTTTCTCCTGACTGTGGCCTTGTCTGAGTCTTGCAATCTTACCTCTTCTGTGTGTGTGGAAAAAACCCATCTGTTGAAGAATTGAAGTCAAGTGTTTTCTTAACATGTAAGTCAGACTTCTTTGAAAATATACCTTTAAGATCCCTGGGATAAAAGAAAACCCTTTTTTTCTTTAATGGTTGCTTTAAGTAAATATTTTTATTTGTCATGCTGCAGGAGCTTGTTGATAGTTGCATGCTACCCAAAAATAACAAAATTAAATTGTAAGTTATTAGGTTAATTAATTAAAGGGGATCATAGATTGGGACTCTGCCAAATGTAAATGTTGCCTAGTTGAGGACCACATTGGCTTGGTATTGAAAGCCTAAGCCTTGATCTCTGCAGCACTTCATCCACTTCTGATTTCTGTAGTTTTAATTGCAAATATACTTCAGGTTTCAGTGTCTGGCAGTATAACCTTTTAATCTGAAGGATGGGCAGCTACCATCAGGATGATGCATTGCATAATGCAAGTTGTAATCTTTGTGTTGCACCTGTGTATTAAAAAAGTTGTTCAAACAAACAAATCCAAATAATTTTTAGTTATTTATACTTTATGTGGAAGTTCAGCTTACTTCTATTCAAATAAGGGATGTACCATTGGCAAGAGAATGCATCTTAATGCAGTATTCCTTTGGTGGAAATGGAATGTAAATGCACATGGGTTGTTCTCTTCTCAAGGCTCAAAGCTGGGTAATATCCCACGTATTAATCTTCTGTGTGGAAGATGGGGAGTGTGTCATTGAGTTAAAAGAAAAATAAAAATCCTGTTCCCAAAGTGTTTCCATTTGGAGAGATTCTGAAGAAGGAGTGTATTGTTTGTGGTTTGTTGTTTTGGGGTTTTATTCTGGATGTCAAATGTGTAGTTGAAGTCTTGCAGGTTTCATATCTAGAGGACACAGTTAAGTGAATTTACTTGATATTAGAGTCTGTGTATAGTGTCAAAGTTGTGTTTATTATTTTCAAGAATTTTGCAGAAGTGCTAGTATCTTCTCCAAAGGAAGGCATTAAAGCATGTGCTTAAAAAAAATGTTTTGCTTTTCTTGCTACATGATACAAGAACATGGACTTGAAAATTTTTCAGTCTCCATTTTCTTTGTCAGGTATTTGCATGTCTAATGCTAGATATTTTCCCACAGTCCTGGGAGAAGGAAGTATTTGAAAGACCTTAGGGCTAATGCTTATGATGGCTTGGAGATCTAGAAGCAGCCTTTGCACTTATTCACAGTGAGGGTATGATCATTCTTTCAGTTTGAATGTGAATAGATATGATGATCTAATGAGTTGCAAGTCTGTGTTGCTTCAAGGTGAGCTCCCAAAGTAGGGGAGAGAAATTCACTGATCAGATTTCAGCTAACAATTTACTAACTTTTGTTAGGAAAGAAGAAAGTGACTTAGTAACTTGTACTGTGGAAAAAGTTTTTTAATTATAAGTGTTATACTAGTGAAGAAACAGTTCTTCCATTCCAGTGTTGCTTTTCAGAATTTAAGTTAATTTTGCTGCTGTTCCAATTCTGCTGATTCTGTGTTGACATTCTGTGCAGGAGCGTTGTTCAAGCATAGACTTGAGCTGCCTATAAATTGTTGATGCAGCCTATTGCGGAAACACTGACATGAAATCTGTAGTGAGACAGTGATGTTGACCATAACTGTTTGAGCCTTTTAATCCATAGAGAGGTACTTTGTTGGTCATGCACTGAAAATATTAACATGTACTTAGGAACATGCAGTGAGAAACCTGAGAACTTTTATCTGTTGACTGATTCAGACTTGTGTGGTACTAAAGGAAGGCATGTGAAAAATTCGTTGTAGGTCAGTGTGATTGGTTTTTTGGTGTTGGTGAAGGTCATGTCTTCATTAGTGAAGTAGATCTTTTGTCAGATTCTGATTTTATTTTCTGTCCTTTTTAAGCACAATAGTAATTAATAGACTAGCACACTTGAGTAATTAAAATGTCAAATTCTGTAGATTTTGAGTTCTTTTTAGTACTTCAGTTAGTGACCCGTGTCACAAAGGAATGTTTTTATTTACACGAAATCCCAAATGAGTAATAACACAAGCTTCATTTAAAAAAAGTAGGCCTTCAGATTTCTTTGTGCTTACAGGGTGGGAGAAAGCCAAAATTTGATGACATGTATCTTTCAGTAGATGTTCTTTAAAACGTGTTTTTCAAATTTTATATATTTTTTTTGAAAAAAACACCAAGGAACAAACACCTCCAAAACAAGCAAGCAAAGGTTATAGTGTAGTAGCTTTTTTTTTTGCCTCATCCTTTTTTTTTCACCTCTCGAGTAATATTATAAAAATTAACAACTTCAGAGAGTGGCATATATTTGTTGGTGAATTGTAATAGGTGTTCTAATTGCATTAGTTTTAAAAGTAATTATTTGCTTTGTTTGTTTTTTAATTTCAGGAGAATGAAATGGGGAAGTTGTAGAGCTTTGAGAATAACTTGGCGCAGTTGTCTCATTTGCTGCCGGAAGTAAGACTCAAGAATTCACATAAAGAAAAGTAAAACCTAAAATCATGTCATCTGAACAGGAACACTTTTTTTGTGACAAAAAGCAAATCAGTTTCTTAAAACACAATGCTATGAAAAATTTTTCTACAGACATTACCTTGAGAAAAGAACTGGTGAATGATTCTTTAAGTATGACAATTCAGCCAGCAATTTTAGATGTCAATCTCACTTATGGACTAAAAAACGTGAAGATTGAATTGCCCAAGGTGAACATTCCAAATGAAGTATTAATGAAACATGAAGTTGATAGGTTTAGAAAACTCTTTCAGTGTAAGCAGCGAACTGCAAGGAAATCCTTAAGTCTAGAGAAAATAAGTGGAAGCAATCTCAGTTGTTCAGAAGGAAGCCACTTGCAAATTAAACCAGAAGTGCAATTTGAAGAAGGGTTGAAAACTGCAGCAAAGATACTGAATTTCACTTGTACGAAGTGCAAGGATAATATTAGATACAGCCCAAATGACCTACAGAAACATTTTCAGCTGTTACACTATGGTGAGTTGCCTCTGTATCCTTGTGAGATGTGCAGCTTCTCAGCTAATGACTTTCAGTCGTTTAAACAGCACAGACGCATCCATCGTAGCACTTTAGTAAAATGTGAGCTCTGTAATGATGAACAGATATACACTTTGTTGGCTTTGACAAAACACTTCTTATCAAAGCATTGTGTAAATGGACACTTTCAGTGTGAAAAATGTGGGTTTTCTACCCGTGATGTGGGTACATTTGTTCAGCACATTCACAAACATAACGAGATTCCCTATAAATGTGGAAAATGCCATCAAGAAAACTTTACAGAAGAGGAGCTCCAAAATCATCTTCTTGTTCATACCAGTATGTTTTCTTTTGGTTGTCCTTATTGCAGTTACAGCACATCACGGAAAGATTATCTTTTAAAACACATCATAGCTTTACACAGAGACCACTTAATTGCAAAAGAAAAACTGGAAAAGGATAAATATGAAAAAAGAATAGTAAAGACTCCAGCAGGACTGAAGCTTGTGTTAAGAAGGTATAAAATGGGAGCATCAAAAAAACCACTCTGGAGACGGAAGAAGATAAGCAGTGGAAGTGACAGTGCTGGAGAAGAAAATACACAAGTGCTAAGAAGTGTGAATAAAATTCAGACAAATGCTGAGGAGCTGAACCAGTGTGTGAGAGATGTGGAAACAAATGAAGAGAAAGATCAGATTAAGTACACGGAAAAGCATCATTTCATGGGTGGAATGCTCTCTGCTACTACTGCACAATACAATAAGGCAGATGATGGGACAAATTATGGCCTGGGATTATTGAAAAATGCTGTTCATGGGCCAACAGTATTGATGGTTAAAAACAATAAAATATCTGTTCCAGCAAATTACAGCGCTAAATTTATGGGCTTTAAAATGGTAGATGGTAAACAACATATTGTTATAAAATTACTACCTACAAGTAAGCAAAATGAATATTTGTTGGGTCAGAAAGTTGATCCTGTTAAAGATGGTTCTGCTTTGCTGCAGACTGCTGATCCCTGTGGCTTGTCTTCAGGTGCTATACCACGAGTAACTGATCAGTCAACTTGGAAGAACAGTTGTGTTCATCCATTAACCTCCTCTCCGTTTTCTTGTCCTGCTCCTCATTCAGGAAAAACAAAAGTGGAAAGACAAAATAACTCCATATTGTACGGTAGGAGTGTTTCTGAAACTGTAGCACCTTCTAATATAGCTGAAGGAAAAAGTCCAAATGGTTTGCCAATGAAGCTGGACTCAACTGTACCTCCACATCAAGAGGTGACAAAAGTTGGAACTCAAACTAGTATCTCATGGGGAAGCTTTCGTCCTTCAAGTCATCCTCAGGTATTATCACCCGCTATTACAAATACCCTTCATTATGGCCCTATGAAAATGCCCTTCTTTCCTGAACTGAAAATGCAAAATGGTGGCCTGAATAATAGTAATGGAACTAATAATCTCTATTATTCAACCTCAGTGGATTCATCTAATGAAAAGTTGTTGTCTTTTCACAACTATTCCAAAATGGACTCTTTGGATAATCCATGTAGCATTTGGGCATCAACAGATGACAGGTACAAAGAATTTAGCAAAAGAGGTTCTTTTCAAAACAGTAGAAATGAACCTGCATCTTCACATTCAGAATCGATGAAAGGTTTGAAAGCAGAGAAAGTTGTGTCAGCCCAGTCAAATATTAATAAAACTTACAAACACATAAACACTAAGAATAACTCTGTGTCTTTTAAAAGCCAATCTAAATGTGGTGTTGACGGCGACTGTTTTACAGAGGACAAGCATAATGGCCAACAGTATTTGGACACTAACATAGAGCAAGGTTTTCAGAACGTAGCTGAGAAATTCCAGGAAAATGCCTCTGATGGTGTTAACTCTTTCTTAATGCCTAAAATCACATCTGTTTTCTCATTACAAAGTGAACAGGCAGCTAATTATTTATCACCTGAAATAAACCAATTACTGCAAGATGTGTTAAAAGTAAAAACAGCTTCTCAGCAGGAGTTCCACAGCAAGACTAACTGTATCAAACTTCGTTCTGATAAGCTGCTTTCTGGTCCTGAGACCGGGAGTGCAGCCTGCGTGCGTTTAAAAAGCTCTGCAGCTGCGTGTGGTTTTCAGAGGCCTCCTCCTGATGTACACTTCCCTTTATGTAAGAGAGAGTTCAACACAAGATGTAGCACAAATGAAGGTACATGTTATGGGAGAGAAAGACAGACACCCAAAACATCACTTGAGTCACAGGACGTGGACAAATTATCCAGAACTCCGGGTGTTGGTACATTGCTTAAAACTCCTACAGATGAGTTTACACAGCAGTTAGTGAAAGAAAAAGTACTGTCTGCAGCTCAAAATCCTAGCAGCTTTTCACCAGTTTTGCCTGTTCTTCAGGAACAGAAGAAAGCCCTTTTTGTTCAGTCCCTTCCCTCACGATTTTTTGTTCCTTTCCATCTTTCTAACCAGTCTAGACAACAGGTGGTGTCAGGAAAATCTCTTCCATCAACCGGTTCATCAGATGAGCATGTTACTAAAGGTGTACCTGCATCTTGTGTTTCAAATAAAGGACCTGGAATGATTTTGACTTTTAGTGGGGCAGTTGGAACAGTTGCAAATGCCGCTAATGATAGTTCTCAGGTTTTAGGGGGAATTGCATCCAGAGAATTTGGGAAAATAACCATATCATCTTCAGAAATGAAGGGGAAAAATGGCAGTTTTAGAAATGTAAGGAGTTCCTGTAATGGGGAAGTATGTGGTACAGTAAATGACTCGTTGAATAGTTTGCCATTCAAAGCACCTCTTGTAGTTACAAACTCATCAGAGTCATCTGTGAAGGCAACTTCTTCTGTGAAGGTGTTACCAGAGCACCAGGATGCTGTCTTTGGTTCTTTGGAGTCAGTAAAACAACAGGAAATTAAACAGGAACAACATGTTTATGCACTTTCGCCTGATGGACAGCAGGGAGTTTTTCTGAAATGTATGACACCAAACAAGCCTGTAGTTCATAAACCAATTTTTTTTCAGGATAATGCTCATCAAAATTGTCAACCAAAGAAAACTGGAGCCATGCAACAACAGCCTTTGCTGAAAATTAAGACTCCTACTTCAGATACACTGTCTGATAATACTCAGTCAGTAAGCAACTCGGTGCCCTCACTACAGGTGGATAACTTGCAGTCCCTTACTCCTGCACTAGCACAGAAACAAACTAATCTTAGTTTTAATGATGCCTTAAATTTACCAGGTGGGTTAATGCCAGCAAATGCCTCTTTGGCAAGCTCTAATCCAGCATGTCATGTTCTTCCCGTAGAACCTGTTTATTCTGCTAAATCTGCAGGTGTGCGGTTGAAAAAATGTTCTATTGAGAGTACGCAAATAATAGCTGCTAACAAGAGGAATAACTCTGGTTGTCAGAAGTCCACATGGAACACCCAAAACAGAACTGCAAAAGTAAAACCTAGTTTAAAACAAGCTGGATCTAAAAGTTCGGGAACTGTGGGTGGGCAAAGAAAGAAGAATTTCAAACGTAAAAGGAAGGCTAATTGTCCAGAACCACCTAGAAAGAAAGCAATGTTGCACAGAAAGTGTAAAGAAAAGAATCAGGCTGAAATTGTTAGTGAATCAGGTAGCCCTTACAAACCACGGGCATCAAAAAGAACTGTGAGGACTTTGAAATTACTCCCTTTTAATTCTAACCAGCTTGTAAAATGCCCCCGGAGAAATCAACCAGTTGTTGTGCTTAATCATCCTGATGCAGATGTTCCGGAAGTTGTAAATGTAATGAAAACTATTGCTAAATTTAAGGGACATGTTCTTAAGGTTTTATTGTCAAAAAGAACTGTTGAAGCTCTTCTGCAGCCAGACTTCTGCAATTCTTCGGATGTAACTACTGATAATTTTTCTCAAAAAAGATACAGGACAATAAAACCCCTTAACCCTGTAAAAGAAAGATTTGTCTTAAAATTGACGCTGAAAAAGACTAGCAAAAACAATTACCAGATTGTGAAAACTACCTCTAATAATACCTTTAAAGCTAAGTTTAGCTGCTGGTTTTGTGGTAGAATATTTGACAATCAGGATAATTGGGTAGGACATGGACAGAGGCATCTGATGGAGGCCACTCGAGATTGGAATTCATTAATGAAATGATGACCAGTGAAGAAAATACTCATTAAAGTTTAAAAAAAAAAAAAACAGTTGGATTAGGATACACAAGTCATTCTGTTTTGTATGTCAGTATTGTAACTGAGGTTGAAAAAGGGTGCAAAGTGCTTGTGTTTTAAAAGAAAGAGTGTATTCCCTATTGCCATCAGATTTGAGAAAGATCAAAGAACGTTGTTGTTTGAATAACTTGTAACTAACTGCAAATACAATTCCATAAAAATATATATTATTTTTATTACTGCTACCATGTGCTATATTTTTATTCTATAGAATGAGTCTTCAGGGCCTTTGTTCTGTACATACTTAAAATCCCTAAACATGTAAATATTTTTATACTTTTCAGTTACTTGGTATAATTCTTGCACAGAAATTACACCCCTCCCCCCAGTTTTTCAGTTCTGTGCATGCACTACTAAAACCAATTTTAAAAATCTTTTTAAATACACACAGCTGTTATCCTGGGATTTTTGTTATTTTCATTTATTAGCTCTTGATTTTGTTTTTCAGGGATTGAACACTATTATTAGCAAGTGCCTCAAAGATGTGAAGCAGTTTACATTATGTCGACTGTGTAACCATGGGTCTGTATAGGGCCATTCCCCCACAGTTTCATTTAAACAAAGCCATATGTGAATGCTTTAAGCTATATTGCTATGCACATGACACTTGTACTATTTCTGTGCAGTTTGTCTACTTTCTTAGTGAAGTATTTTTCATATAAATTAATAAAACATATTATGATTGTGTTAATATGGTGAGTCAGAATGAAATCGATTGAAAATATACAGTATATATATTCATAATGTATATGGTGTTTAAGAATGGTGAACATTCCTAATCTGTATTGATTTTGTCACTATTAAATTTGCTATAACTTGTGTTTACAGCATATGACTTTGAGCATTTATAGAAAATGTTTGTATCTTGCTATGTCTGCCACAAACCCTATAGGAAGGTCAGGATATGGGGAGGTGCAGAGCACCATTTTAGGCTTGTAATTGCATCATAGCATTATTTCAGGTGGATGTAATTTGTCCCCATAATGACTTAATGTTTTCTACTATTGCTTATTCAGATATGCTGCCTTTTGGGGCACCAGGGGTTTGGCAAAACCAAGGCTCGAGTTATTCTTCTCTTTACCAGCCAGTAGGGTAATGTTCTTAAGGGCCTGCTTGCTTTCTACTTTCAGTTTTAGAGATAATGAAGAGAGACACTATGCTGTACAGTTTTTAGTCTTTTATATGAAGGCATGTAAGCAAAAGACCTCTTAACCATAGTGACTGAGGGTATACAGATGAAGGTCCTTATTATCCCCAGTAATTATGTCTCGAGGCTTTGTCCTCCAGATTCTTAATGAACCTCTGCAGGCTAGAAGTTTCAGTCTTATGTGGGATTGCTCTTACCATATGGCTGGCACCTTTTGCCCAAGTATGAAGGTGTAAGCCAGCTTCCCAAAGTATTGATGGAAAAGCTGTCAAAATTGAACAGTAGGCTTGGAGAGGATGGGGGCATTTAAATTGTGGCGTTTAGTTTGTATGCAAGCCCAAGTAGGTTTCTGTTACTGGTTCCTTAAGGTGAAAATGAAGATTGCTTGGTACCAGTGAAACAGTAAGAAGCCATGTCACCACTAACGTGAATTCAACTTAGGTTTTAAAAAGTGCTAAAATTACTTAAAAACAATTGCTTCAGTGATTAGATAAATTTTTCTTCATATGTGTGTGGGCAGGAAGATGCACACTAGCCTGGCAGCTGGTGAGTTATGTATGGAAGACAACTGGAGCAGTCAAGGCAGTGTAGTTTGGGTGAATTAATACACAGTTGGTATGTATTGTATATCAAACTGGATCATTTTGTGCTGCACAGTGGGCTTGAGCTCTGATGTTAATTTAGCTAGGAACTTTGAAGAAGACCAGTGTAGTGGTGAGGAAGCAGGTTGGAAAGAAACAGCGTTAAGAAAGGACAAAAACATGTTAAGCTTTTTTGACTAGAAGGATCTATTGTCTGCCTCAGCTTGCTCTTCTGTAAACTGTGAAATTGAACCCGTGAATTCTGGACATTGCTTTTGCCTTCTTTGGAAAAAAATGTATGTGAAGTTTGTTTCTAAACCTACTTGATTTAGAAAACTTGCAATTTCAGCAAGGGTGGCCAGTTTTTATTAACAATTACTTAGCATTGGGGTGGAAGTTCTGCTGTAGCATTAGGGGGTTTTCTTTGTATTGATGAATCATGAGAGTGACAGCTGTCACTGGAATTTTTTTCTAACTCGTTTATTTTCATATGAATTGACCTTAAATGGTACTGTGAAAACATTGTAAAGCTAGGAAATGTTGAAGTAAGGTTGCTTTATACGATCTTAATTAATTGGCATGTGTCACTTTTTCCATGGACATCCATCTCATTCAGTGCATTTTTGCTTCCTCCTGGGTAGCGATTCAGTATTTGTTTCCCCACCCTTAATTAGGTCCTCATATTATTTAGTGCAGGTTGCCCAAGTACTGTTCTAAATATATAATTTTATTCTTAAGACCTTTTTCACACTGCGTTGTTTGAGGTCCTTAGAGTTTGGCATTTTTGCAGATCAGGTTTCAGAAAATCTCAAGTGGGACTTCACTGAAATTAAGATCACAATTAATTACCATCAGGAGAAAATTTGGTTGAAGTGATCTGACCTGTGTTGCAGTAGATGGTGAAGAAGATGCAGGGAAAATATGTTCAGTTCTACAGTTCAACTGCTTTAACTGTATGAAGTCACCTTTTTACTGGCCAACTTTTGCAGTGTTGGTGCATCTCTCAACATTTTCAGTAAATGGGGAAAGGTATCCTACAAATGTCCTACAAACCACAGTTTTTCATTTTACAACTACAATTTATCCCTGAAGTATTACATGAACCAAGTGAAACACATAAATCCACATGGAAAAATATTCAGTGCTTGTATTGTAATGGATATGGCTGATATGACAAGGTTGCACAGATAACTTGAAGTGTCTTGATTTTGGGTGCTTGACATGCAACCATAACAATTTGAAGAGGCCTAAAATCTGTCCCATTATGTGTTCTTGGCAAGATGTGTATTCATTAGTAAGTCATGGTGCTGTTCCTCAGTAATTCCAGTGTTTTTAACAAAAATTTGTTACAGAGCTGTTGTTATGTGAGGCACTGGTTTTTTTCTTAACAACGCTTCCTAATAATCTCTTTTTGCTGCTGGTGCTTTTGATTGAAGGAAGAGCGTAGTTTTGTACCTTGTGTGTCTGAACACTTGGATTTTTGAGAATGCAAGTTCTTACTCCTTTCATGGAGCAACATTGTCAAGAATGATATGCAGTACTCACTGTACTCTCTGTATCAGGTAGGCAGACAACACTTCTCCTTTGTACATTGTTAAATATGACACTTTGCCCTGAGTTCTCAGACAAAATAATTAGTTCATTTTTAGTTCTAGGTTTAGGAGTTTTTTTGTGTGTGTTGTTTTTTGGTGTGTGGGGTTTTTTTTCTTTTTTCTTTTTTTTTTTTTTTTTTTTTTTTTTTTTTTTTTGTTTTTGTTTTGTTTTAGCTATTCAATAAATGACCATTATGTGGAAGGGAAACTAGCTAACAATATCACAATATCAAAGAAAGATGAGGGGAGAGGTGTGTTGCTGTGTCTGTCAGGTCAGACTTGATATACCTGTTACCTGGAGTATGGTGGTGGCATTAAGATGACTGCTGGCACTGCAACAGCCACACCAAGTCACCATTTCTTGCATTCTGTAATGGCTTTTCAGCCTACAGCACTGTGATTTTTAATACAGCAGGCTTCATCCTGAGCTCCAATTTATTTTATGTCCAGAATGTAGGAAATGGTAACTTGGTACAATCCTGTATCTGAAACTTGCTTGAACTTTCTCCAGATAAAACTGTGTTTCAAAATATGGCTGCACCATAGTCCTGCCAAGCTGTAACAGATCTAGCTGGGGTCTGGAAAGCAGAGTAACCAGTCTGCTGCCTTTTTTCCTGTACAAAACAAGTGTAGTAAAGTAGGTGATAACATACTGGTGTGTTTATTGGGGGAGGGGAGGGTTGTCCCCCCAAGGAGCCTTATTTTGTGCCTAAGAAGTTCTCATTTCAGGCTGATTGGATTATTTTGTGGAAGGTTGTGTTACCAATCAGCTCCCTGCCTTGTTTTGTTGTCAAAACTATAAGGCAGCCCTATAATCATGTAGAACATGGATAAAAAGTAAAGTAAGGTTTGAGGATGAAGCTAACTGGCCCCTTTATCTAGAGCATGTTTATTTGTAGGTCAGCCACAATGTTATATGTAGTGCTGAGTATTTAGAGCTGAGGGGCAGGAACAGCAGTGCTTTAAAGTGCTCAGTGCAAATTACCTTAAAAAAGTGATACCTAGTCTCTTGTATGAAAGATATACACTTGAATTTCCCTTGTTCACACTATTTTTTTCCCCATTTCTAGACTGATGGAGATACTGCACACTTAACTTGGAAAGAATGTTTGAAGAACCTAGAGCTTTTGAGGAGCAACACAGAAAGGTTAGCAGACAGACAGTACCAAGTTTAAATACTGTGCAGTACATGAGTGAAACAGGCAAGGACTACATGAATGCAAAGGAAGTTAAATACTCAATATGGCTACTTTTTCAGAGTACTTCCATTGTGAGTGTTGCTTGAAATAGCTTCTAAAGTGATGCTTAAAGTAGCTAAATAATATAATAGTACACATATAGAAAGAGTAAATAAAGCTTGCAGACACTACTAACTTTTGTGTTCATTTTGACACCTTGACTTGGCAATCTTAATGTTCTAAACATTTCAGTAGTATTAAGCATAGTATTAATATAAAACTAATACCAACTGAGCTATATACTAAACATAGCCCTTAGGTAGTGCTGTGAGGTCTGTCATAGGTAGGCTGGTGTAGTCTGTATACATTGTTTCTTTCTTGCCAGTGTGTTATCACACCACATTAGGTAAGTGTTGCCTGTGTTGCAGAGGGAAGAAGCTGACCTGCCTCAAGGTATGTAGGTAGCCATGTGCTGAGCATCCTATTGGCATACAGTTCTTTCTAGAAGACAGATGCATGACTTTTAGAAGTAACTGATCAAAAGCACAAGAAAGTATTTGCAGGATTCAGCCACCCTATGGCCCTAAGTGACTTGCTGAGACTTTGCAGGTCTTGACTCAATCTTGCCTTTAATGCCTTGATATAATCCTAGAGAACACTGCCTCATTTGGAACAAAAAGAACAAACTAAGTGTGTATAAAGTGTCAGTTTTGGAAAATACCTTTAAGATGGATGAGTCTTCAGGTCCAGTGAAATCAAATATTGCTAGAACTGGTTAACAATTGCTCCTAAAAGTTTATCATTGATGCAATTTATACAGTAATCAAATTAATTTTTACCACTTGAATATTTGTGGAAGTTTACTTTGTTCACAATATTATCGTAAGTAAACCACTGTGATAGAACAGGCTATCACCTAAAAAAGTGGGTTTTTTTCTGTGTGTGTCTCCATAAACAGTAATTCAGCAAGAAGTGAGTGGGTAATTAGTTTTGCAATGATGCAGTGCACCTGGGTCATCAGCAGTAGGCAATTTGAAGACAAAAGATTTGAGAGTCATTAAGCCAAATTACGTGTGTGTGTAATATATATATATATATATATGAGATAAAGCTGTAAAAAGTGATACTTTTTCATAACATTGTGAAGAAGCACATACAAATATATACATTAAAACATCAACACTAGTGAACTGATGCTTTCTTGCTGGAAGGGTGCCAGAAATTCAGTCCAGCAAAGTCTCCGTACACTACTGAGTTTACAGTATTTTTAAATTTTATTTGTACATTTGAAAATACAAACAAAAACATCAGTGAAACAGGGTGAAAGCTGAGGGAAGGTACAAGACATGTCCATAAATCTAAAACATTCAGGTGGATTTATTGCCACTAATCACAAAGTACAGTCCTATATTCAACTTGTGCACAGTAGTACATTAGGTCAAGTTGCTCTCATTTCTGAGGCTGTGCACTTTACAAAGAAATTCCTGAAAGCAGTGATAGGTGGTAAACATAAATTGAAAGAGTAGATCACTGTGGGTATTCTCATTTTTAAAATGAAAATGTCCTTCAAGAAATCTATCTTCAAACAGCAGTCAGAGGACCAGGCTGTGGTATGCAGTCGTTCTTCCTGTGACTTTGGATACCCATGTTGTCACAGATGACTGTGGATCTGCTTTGACTTCTTATGTTAAACTTTCCTGTGGGGAAAGTTTTTTTGAAAGTGACATGGGGTTGAACTCTATGAAATGCATTTCTTACCACTCTGTAGGTGCTCTTGAAGAGTGTTTCTCATCATTTTGGATTTTCTTCTTTTAATACCTTGTCCATGTCTCGGTATGTTGAAAGAAATTATTAAAGAGGTCTTCATTTCAGCAGTTCAGTTTGATTAAGAAACTCTTACAATATATTTCAGTTTAGTTGAGTCTTTTGTGTTGTTTTGGCTGTCAATTAGAACTAGGGAGGTGCGCTGATGATTCTCTACTATTTCAGCAACACTGTCGAAGCGCTGGATAAAGGAAACAAAAAATAATTAGTGATGGCCTCCTTTAATGCTGTAATATTGACAGTAATCACTGCATCTTTTTATCTTTGCTTCTCATGTAATTGAAGAGAGTTAAGCTACTTGTTACCAAGTTAGATGCTTTGCCTTTCAGTGAGAGCACTGATCCTTTTCCTAGTTTTGATTTTAGTCATAAACAGATTAGATTGAGACAACAGAAGATATTACAGGCACCAGCTGTCTCCTCCTTTTCCGTTTGTGATTGCCACCTGCACAAGCTGAACCACTGAGTTTGCTGTGGGCCATAGTGAACTGACATTTCATTTTACCTTAATGTACAGTAGGCTGCAGACTGGCTGCTCAGAAGCTGTGGCAGATGTGGTTCAGCCACCTCAGAGGGAAGGCTATGTCCAGGAGTAACAGGTACAGGCAGCCATCTATGAGAACTGTAATGTTTGTCACTGTAAATTAGTATCCAGAACCTGCTAGGTCTGTTGCTTTTCCTTTTGGACTTTGGTCAAATAAAGACTTTGGACTATCTGTTTATCCTGAGGTCATTTTTCATCCTTTGTTCAAGACCAGGTGAGCTCCAGGCTATTATATTTTCTCTAATCTCAAAACTGGTGCCTGAGAGGCAGATAATTAGGCCATGTCAAGCCTACTTTCACATTGCTGAAAAGCCTACTCTATGCAGTGATAAGCTGTTTTCATTGGTATTTGTGTTCCAAGTTTCTTTTTTGCTATCAGAGTAATTATCTCTGCAGCAGAGTAGATAACCAGTTATCTTTTCACTCCAGAGCTGAAGTTTAATATTTTCTTTATGTGAAAACAGTATTAACAGTAATGTTATTCCCATTTTTGAGAGTGTTGATGGGTTTTGTTTTTTGAGCATGGCTGTTCTTTTCCTTTGCAATTTTCCAAGAAACATAACTAGAGTTTTAGATAGAAGGTAAATGGAGGACCATAAACAGTCAGAAAATTTATCTAGCGGCTGCAGCTCTTATCCTTTTAACTTTATTTAAACATCTCTATGAGTATGTTTTAAATTTGATCTGTGGTCTTAGTTACAGTGTACAGGAGCTGTTACAACATTGGTTTCTCTAGCTTGACAGATTGGTCGTTATAAAGGGTATATTTTTATCTTCATACACGAAGAATCTTTGTGGTCATAGTGCAATATATCTTGTCCTTGCTTATTAAAGGTATATAATTGAAAACTGTTAGGAAAAATACCCCCACATCATCTCACCTCTTCACCACTTTTTTCTCTGCCCAGTGCATATTGCCTTGTTGATTCAATAAATCGTATAGGAATGTTGTACACTCTTCTGTTGTAAAACACAACCAGTGTATATGGTTGCCGTAAGTCCTGTCCAGAACTCTTCCTTATTAGAAAAGATCCATCCTAAAGAGAGAAAAGTAGTCAGTGTATTTGGCTCATTTCTTTCCAACAACTTAGTCTGGTTTTGGCTTAATATTTTGATTTATATTAGGATTAAACTCTTTTCTCCCATTAGAAAAATAATAGCAGCAGATGAGAAGTAGCATGTATTCCTGCTAACAGCAGCTTGCAAAGGTGTAATTTAAGAATCACCTTTGCTGCTGCCTGTTCTCTTTCTCAACCAGAGAGAAAATTAAGAAATAAATACACAGTGGCACCCATCTGTTGGGGTCCACAGATTGTTAGGTCCACTGATTGTTCCTATCAGTGGCAGTAGGTAGGGAAGAAAGCAGGGAGAGGTGGAAACACCATTTCTCCAGAGCTGTAAAAAGGAGCTCACCATAGTCAAGCACCTGCACTCCTGACTATGTAGTCCTGTGCTCACTAACTCAGAGTAGCCTTCACCTGGTGATAGTCCCCATGCTCTGCCCCTTTATCCTTCTCTGTGGACTTAGGCACGAGTGGAAATGTACTTGATGCTGAGGATGCAACTCTACATGCTCCTCTTCCCTCCTGTGACACTAGATTTTGTACAAAGAATAGTTGAGAGAATTCAAATTCTCCAAATACCTAAATGCACAGTGTTGCTATTTCAAAATGCATAGCAACACCAGCCTTTCCAAATAGCTGTTGTCACACGAGCCATTGGACAGTGGTGGAGACCACTTAAAAGCCACTGGGCTTTGTATTTCTTTTAAGGGGGTGTGCATGAGCTGTAAGATCTTCCTCAGCTCTCTAGTCTCTAATAGCTTTCTCTGGAGTTTTTTGGTCTTTGAGTTGCACTAATGCAACTTTGGGTTGCAATGAAAGCCAGCATTAACTAATGTCACCACAATAATTCCAGGTTTGACAGTACTTGTATGGCACAGTAGTTCTGATCTGTTCAGAAAGCAACTGATGCTCTTTGAATACTTCTGGCTGTCTTTTTAAAATTTCTTTATTTCAAGTCTTGGGGTTTTCCCCCATAAAATAGACATTCTTTAAAAGTGACCTACCTTGTTTGATCGGTACAATGCATCTTCTGCCATTTTCCTATCACAGGTAGCAGCATACCATGCTTTACCGTGAACACCAGCATCCTAAAAAGAGAAGAACAGTGTTTCACCTGTAAAATAATAATGATAACAATAAAGAATATGGCCTGTAGAGGAGTTACTGCTAAATAGTTACAGCTATGAAGAACTAAAATGCAGAAAACACAGAGTTTAAAAAAGTCTTTGCCAGGAGTTCAGTTTTAGTTGAATAGAGGTAGGGCAAAGAAAAACTGGGAGTGTCAAAACAGTGGTAACAGATTTGTGATAGAAGGCTGATAAATGACAAAAGAGAGATGCCCTGAGGAAAGCAGTCAGGTTCAACTGTAGCATAGTCCTAAAGATGGAAGTTATTCCAGTAGAATTTAAAGAGGAATAAATGTTGAGGAATGTTGAGGAATAACGCTATTTAGGAACACAGTCATGATTGTCTCCACATGGACAGTATGATGGTTGGATAAGTTTTGCTCCAGCTTTACAGTAACAAGCTTAATCATAAAATTAATTTTCACACAAGCTTTGTCACCTCTGTACAAAACAGATTAAAGGTTGCACATTATAACTGAGCTGGTCTAGCTGACTTATTACTTCCAGAAAGGGAATGTCTTGGCTTCTCCTTTGTGCTCATTTTGTTGCTCTTCTGATCCTGTGGTGAGATAATTCACTTTATTAAACTTGCAGAGAAAACCCAAAAAATTTTCCTTTTTTGTTTTGCCATTTTTTGTGTTTGACTGCCAAGCTGATTTTCTGTCAGTTTAATGACTTGGCTCAACCCACTGCAGGATCAGGAAGGAGCACCATAGAAGCTGGGAGGGGAGCTGACAGTGAGGAGAGAGCAAAGCCTCAATTTCAGAGGCATTGCACTGAATTCTTAGACTGGCTCAAGCTATAACATAAAATTTCACCTTCAGAAATTTTCCATGTATTTCTTCAGTCACTATTCATTGGAAAAAGAAAGGCTGAGAGGAACTGCAAATATGAAAGGTACTTGCCCACATAGAGAATGAGCCCAGTGAACAAATCTTTGTTCAACAAAAGAAGGAATCAATGGCCCCCAGACGTTTCTTCTACCACTATCTGTGGCCTATAATGTAGAAGCAGAGAGCTGCTGCTGAAGTTTGGATGGGAGCCAAGCAAAGAGTGAATGCTGTGGGAATGAATGACATCTGTGAGCACCTGTATTGTGCAGGATGCTGCAGCAAATGATACCACTGTATATAATTTCTGGGAAAATAACACTAACAGCTAAATTTTTTTTAAAATAATGGATCTTTTATTAAGTTCTGTTTCTGCCCATGGCATTTTTGTTACATAAAAATTGCAAATGTAATTGCTACAAGCTGTTTATGTAGAGTCTTCTGGATTGCTTATTTGAAAGTAATTTTTATAATAAATACCTAGTATTACATACAGTTAAAATTTTTCCAGAACTTCAAATCCTTTGTGTTCTTCACTGTTGTATTATCTTTGTCATGTCAGACTTTAGAACACTTACCGTTACTGGCTCTGCATGATAGAGCCTTTGGTTTACACTCAACAGAACTATTTTTACCTTGTTTGTGACTACTAGGCTTATAAGAATGGCTTTTTGCATTTTGTAATCTCCCTTCATCCAAAATGAGAGTAAGGGCAATAGCACTGAAATGAAAATAACCTTGCATTTGCTTAGATCATTCAAAGCTTTATGTTGCAACAAAACATAAAAAAAGAATTGGCCATAAAACTGACAGCATTAACTGTAATGTGAAGAGATCTGTTTAAAGGAACAGAAAGGAGCTGGACTTGGGAGAGATTAAAACACGTAGGGGAGGCATCACAGCATCATTTGTATTTGCTTACTGCACCTTTTTTCTCCTGTACACAATTTGTACAGCTATAAGTTAGAAAAAAGGAGGTGATTAAAAACTCTTTATAGCAATCTATATCAAAGACTAGATTTAAGTACATCTCCACAGATTTCCTTGTTTCAATGATGTTGAAAGTATGAATTGGAGAGTCAGGAAGACATGAAACTAAAGCTTTTTATGATTGGTAGAGTGCCAAGATTTAATATAATCCTATTTACATATTTTTCTACAGTTTGTTAAACCTCTTTTATGCTACATGTTCTGAGCATGTAGTTTTAATGTTTCTGAGCATTCTGAGTTTTAATGAAAGCTAACATTCAGATTGTTTGTGCTACAGAAAAGCCTCATTGCAAAAGGGGGCATAGAAGCCCTCCAGGAGTGTAATTTTCTCTTGAAAGGGGGTAGAGGTGGAAATACTTTTTAAAAATAAAGGATAAGGAGATTTCTGTAATATGGATTTAGCTAATATTATACCTGGTCTGCAGAACTTGAAATAGATGAAGTGCTGCTGGGAGGGGAAGCACCCAAAGAATGGTTTGCAGCTTCTGGCACTTCTAGAAAAGAGAAAGAACAACATGTATAAGTTTTCAAAGTATGTTTGTTATGGTGTAAGAAACTGAATTGTTACAAGGACTTGGGAAGATGTGGAAACACTTGACCTTTGATATCAGTCAGGAAAGTTTTCTACTGGAAATGCATGGGGCCTATATAAGTGCTGGGACACTTGTCTGCCCAAAGAGCAGCCTTGCTTGTGAAGAAAAAACCAGTTTGGATAACAATTTGGTTATTAGCCAGAACTAAACTCAGCGTACAGGAAAAAACCTCTTCCACCACCAAAGTGAATGACTGTAGCAATAGATAAGAAAATGCAGGAACTTGATGCAAGTAATTCTCAGTCCAGTGTGAGAAGCAGTCTTACAGGTGAGCAAGTCAGGAAAATTAATTTATTTCAGAGATAGTCTAAATTGGTGAAAAATTATCTGAATTGTTTGTATACATGTGCAAGACGTCCAGGCAGCAAAATGGAGAAGCAGAATTAATAGAAAACATTATAATGCTTAATTGGAATAACAAAGCAAGGTTGAAAATAGTTACTAGGGCTGAAATACAGATGTAGGAGTTTAAGAAATCAGAAGTGAAATGTTTGAGTGGTGCTGCATAGTAATGATATGATGAAAGAAGTATGGATTATTGCTCTCTGGTAAAAAAGAATTTGGCACAACACTGTAGGTGTCTGCTATAGGTACCTGTGAACACAGCTGGATGCAAATCAATACCCTAGAGAAGATCATTGCAGAAAGTTGAATGATACTTATTTTGTTATTATGGGAGGCTTTTTTCCTGTGTGCTTTACTTATTGGGGAAAACAAATGCTACCCTTTCTGAATATGGTGCTCTGCAGACTGCATTGTTAAATCTTCACAAATAAAATTCTGATTTACATATTGGTTTAGAAAGCAATAAGAATGTTATAGAGAAGACCATACAGTGACCAGAACTAAAAAATGCAATTGGACTGGAGACAAAGATAATGGTGTACATTTAGAACTTCTTTTGTAGTAAAGATGCAACTGTCTGTAAGCTGCATCCCAAGTGGAGGGGAGACATTATAGGGAGCAGTTTCAGCTCTCAATGAAATAATAATCACCTGAAGAAGGCTATTCAATATTATGGATTTTTGTTTTTCTGTAAAATTTTGACTGACTGGCTGTTGAAACTACAGCTGAAAGTAGATTGTATGAATAAAGCAAGAACTGACAGAAGTCAGTCAGATTAGTGAATGAGACTTGACAACAGAATATTAAAATAAATTGTGAAAGATGCCTTGGCTGCCTTGGCTGTATTTAAAAATGTAAAGAGAGATGGGGCTTTATGCAATAACAATTTTATTGATTTTAAAGATAATCTAGGTACTAAACAAATAGTAGTTCTGGCATAGAAATGGAAATTTCCACAACCAAATTGGAAGCAGAGCTTAAATAACTTTAGTACAATTGAACTGATGGGCCCAGATGATCTTTACCTATGAAATTTTAAAAACTGGCACATGAAATTCAGGGGTGGTAACAGTTATTTTACGTAATTTTCAAGTCAGGATGGTACCAAATGATTAAAGAATACCAAACATAATTGCTGTACCTAAAGTAGAAAAAGTGACTTGAGCATCTAAAGGGCTTTTTGTCTGATTCCACAGAACACAAGGCCCTGGGAGAGAATTTGAAGGAAAGAACATCAAGATTTGGAAGTAAAGGTACAACTAGCAAGAGAAAATCTGAATCTTAGCCAAGCAGATAAAATGTTACAGCTCTTTCACAAAATAACAGAGTTCTACAAAGAGGGGATGTGGCAGTGTACTTAATCTGGACTTCAGAGGAGTCCTCCTTCAGAGGAGACACTGTGCCATATGGGAAATAAGTACTTTTAATGAAGATAGAAGTTAGCTCTAAGCTTGTATACAAAGAAGAGGTGGCAGGTTACGCTCAAGGGACATCAGTGATTATAGGACCAGTGGTATGTATTATAAAGTTGTTATTGGACCTGGCACTGAATAAGATTATGCTAAAGAAAGTTTACTAATCAGAGCACCATTCAGCACTAGATGGTCTTGAAGAATACTTACAGTTCCAGGAGTAGTAAGAATTTATGCTTCAAGTTGAAGCACATCAGTTGTGTGATGGGAGCAGACAAACTTGAGTGCATCAGTCAAGAGCATGAATGTGAACCATATATTAATGTGAACTTCCTCAGCACAGGAGATATACTTGCAACATGCATCAAGCAAATGTTTCCAGGAAAGAGATACACTAATAATAGCATGTCAGTTTAAGCTACACCAAATGCAGATTTCTATGTGCCATTCTCACCATCTGTTTACAATGTGAAAGATATGTTCAGACTGAATATGTACAGTAAAGGGCTTACTGGAAGGTCAGACAAGTGTCTGCTAACAAGCAACTAGAAAAATGTTAAATCTAATTTACACTTCTGTACAAAGAGGGTTTATATACATATTACCTAATTTGTTTTTAGCTGTGAACTGAAACAAAGTCTATCTTGGAAAGCACTACTTAGAAAAGAGCTTTAGCAATTGCTATTATAAAAATACCTTCTTTTTTTCTTCTGTAGAAAAAGAATAAATTGAATGCAATAATAATCTGTCTGTCTTCTAGGCAACAGAAGCCTGGAGCAGCCCAGAAATGTCATATTTAGGATTCTTCTGTGACAAGGAAGATAGATGGAATCTTTATTATGATGGGAAATGACCCAAATTGCCTTTGCTAGAGATTTCCAGTATTCATAGATATAAATGAAGCACCCATTTTCCATCAATAATTCTGAGATACTCCCTTAATTTTACTAGCTGAGCTAAGATCTTGGATACTTGACCTCCTCTTTGTATACATTACAGATACATTAATTCCAAACGAATTAATATGCAAGGTATTTTGAAATAATTTTAAATTCAAAGATTAATTTGAAATTACAAGTTAATCACATTTTAATTCAAAAACTGAATTATACTTACTTGGCAGAATTGAGGGCTTTTGGAGCAGAGGCCTGAAATAAATGTCGAGAGATTACAGAAAGGTCTGAGGGGATGTACCCAGTCCTGATAATATAAAAATTGAAAATATGCAGTGGTAGAATGTGTTCAATCTCACCCATTTGTTCATTGAGAAACATGGATCTGATACAGATAGTTAAAAAAAAAATGGTATCCCACTAGTAGGAATTTAAACATGTTTTAAATCTCCATCACCTTATTACAGAATTTATCCCCTCATGCTTTTTGGTGATGGTTATAGTATTTGTATGCATTCATTTGCTATGTTTTATTTTATTGCCACTGTGAGGCTTCAGGAATCTCAGCTCTGAAAAGCAGCAAGGAGGCTCCAGTGAAAAGAGTGCTCCCCTTTGAGCCTCTCACAGCTGCTGCACTGCAATATTCCAAAGAGGATGGAAAGGGATCTTACTTTTGGGCACCACTTGGAAGGGGGGGAAGTGGAAGTTCCTGGTTGGAATTGCGCCGTCGTTCTGGTGCCATAGGTTTTTCTGTAGTTTGGGAAAACAAACAGCAGAGTCAAGATTTCTTCAGTAATATATTATCCCAGATTAGGGAGTCCCAGTAGGTGAAGGAGGGTTTCTTTTACTATGAATTTGGGTTTTTTTCTGACACGGCAGCCTGCCATCGCGCTGCTTTTTTTGTTAACTAATTCTAGGCAAATATCTGTGCTAGGGATGCCTGCAGGGCTCGGTGGGACTCCGCGACACGGGGGGAGGGCGCTGGGGCCGGCCGGGGCAGCCAGCCTGGAGTGAGGCAGCAGCTCCTGCTGGAGCCACCTCACACAGACAGAGCCAGAGCCAGGACGGGATGGATTCCCTGCCTGTGCCAGGGACTGCCTCTTGCCAGGAGTCGGCTCCGTGAGAGATGGTTCTGGCTGAGTTCAGAGCCCGTCCCTCCCTTCCCCTTCTCCACTTCCAGGGCTACACGGGCACACTGCTGGTCCATTACTGTGCTACATTACCCCGCCAGGAACCTCAGCAGCTTCACTGTGACTGCTTTTAGAGAACAATGATACCCACTGCAACTAAGGCTGCCCCGATCCAGTTTGAAACTGCTAAAACCAAACACCCCTCAAAAACCTACAGTAACTTGAATGTGGTGGTGTTTGTTTCATGTTTTTAATAAAAAAAAAAAAATCAGATAAATGTCAACTTTTCACAGTACTGGCTATAATTCACCTTCATTTGCAGTTAGGGTCTCTCTGGAAGGTAAACACGGTTTCTGCAGTAAAAGAGAAGGACAAACAAGTATTAACTGGCACTTGCACGGCAAATGTTTACCATTTATACTTTTTGTGAAACAGTTTAGAATTGACAACATCTTGGAAGAATTAGGAGGCAGGGACATAGCCATTCTGTGAAGAGTCTGTAGTTGTATGACCTTGAAGTTTGCGATTTTGCAAAGGAGATTTGGAAAGAATCCCAGTTTGTGGGTATAAATAGATGTAGAAAAAGTCAAATCTAGATGGTTCACTCTTATCTCAGGCTCAAAAATTAAAAGTCTATCCCAAATACTTGGAAATGAAAATTGGATTTTCACCCGTATTGAGCTATGCACACAAATATCTAAACACATTTTCTTCTGTTTACTGGAAGTTGAACTGTCAGTTTAGCTCACAGTAAAACTGGAACCAATCTTCCACTTTTAATTTTTTTTGCTTTCATTTTGAAACAATGATAATAAACTGCCAGTTTTGAAACATTTTTCGAATTAATTTCTTTGAAAATTTCAACCAGTCCTCTTACTTTCTGCCACAAGAAGTTTTGGGATATTTTTTTAATTACTGAAAAACCTCAGACAAATTCTGCTAAAATCCTGCATATTTCTTGAGCTATCACTTGCAATGAACTCATGTTCCCCATATGCAGCCCTGTACATTCTGGGAATACTTCTGAATTTCGTGTGTTCCCATTTTTTTCTCATTTATTCAGTTCATGCTCTGTGTTTATTGTTACATCCCAGGGCATTGAATTCAAACGTTGCTTTGATCAAAATATTTTTCTGTTGGAGCAGATGATCACTGCTCTTCATTCATGTAATAGCACTCAAATACTTCCTGTCTTTATAACTCTTTCCCCTAGCATTTTTTGCTTTTATCTTGTACCAAAACCCATGATAAAATTAAGTTTTACGATAAATTGAAAATCTAATAAAATTCTTGGGTGAGTATGCAATTACAAGTCAACTTACTGGTGAAATTACTGCATTAGAAGTTTTCTTGCTGAAGTATGGAGGGAAAAGAAAAATAAAGAATATGGTTACTTAGCAGATACATGGATTCATTTAGCAACTAACATCAGTTTCATTGGTTCTCAAGATATTTCTGTCTAATATGGGATTCATCGGATACTTGTAGCAGTTAGAAACAAAGAAGAATAAAAAAGGAATAAGGGTATCAGATGCAATGTGGGCACTCAGTAAAGGTATTTACCCAAGGAAGCTACAACTGTGTCCAATACTTAACATGACTTGGGTCGGGCAGGAGAACTTAGTGAAAGCTTTCTGCACCTCCAGGCTTGCATGTGCTTGTGCTGCAGTATGGGACTAAATCAGACAAGGCAGCCAGCATCTGCCATCAGTGGCAGCCAGTGAAGGGCAAGGCCACTTGGCATACAAACAGTATTCCTCCAGAAATAACAAAGTAACAGCTTGCCTTTACCTAGTCAGGATATCTTTCATAAACAGGAATAAATATTATTCCTGAATTCTAATTGCTATAGGCAAGGATAGGAGTTAGCTCCTAATACACCTATTAAACCCATCCCCATCAAAGGAGTACTTTTATCATTTTTTACTCACAGGCCCCTTGGTAACGGAGATGGAGCTGCTCCAGTGGGAAACCTGGATTCTTGTGTGTTATTGAACCTCTGACCTAGAGATGTGAGCAATATATTTAGTATGCAATGTGAGCTGTATCTGAACAGTGGCTTTTCCTCATTGCCATTTTAGTGTTAATGTAATAAAGGTAAAAAATATCCGTTGGTTTAATTTTTTTTCTTAACCTGTTTTTGGTCTGATTATACAAGAGAACAGTTCAGTAACACTTCTTGCTTATTGCTGACTGTACAGATAAAATTTACAGTGACACACTACATTGCAGGCTGTATTCTGCTAACTGGTGGCATATTAGTCCCTCTCATATTGCTGTGTTTTCATCTGAATACTTACTTTCATCATTATTGTTTGCTTCATGCTCCTGTAATAGAAAAATAGGTTAGATTTGATATGAAGGAATTAAAGAAGGAATTACTGTGTTCAGTTTTAAGTCCTTCACTACCAGAAGGACACAGAGGTGATGCAGCAGAGAAGGGCAACAAAGCTGGCGAAGGGACTGAAGCACAAATCCTGTGTGGAGTGGCTAAGGGAGCTGGGCGTGTTTAGCCTGGAGAAAAGGAGGCTCAGGGGGGCCTTACTGCTCTCTAAAAGTACCTGAAAGGAGGGTTATCGGTCTCTTCTCCCAGGCAACAAGTGATAGGACAAGAGGAAATGGCCTTATGCTGCACCAGGAGAGGTTTAGATTAGATATTAGAAAAACTTTTTTCACTGAAAGGATGGTCAGGCATGGAATGGGCTGCACAGGGAAGCAGTGGAATCACCATCCTTGGAAGTGTTCAAAAGCCATGTGGATGTGGCACTTATGGACGTGGTTTAGTGGTGAACACAGTGGTGCTGGATTAACAGTTGGAACTTGATTTTAGAGGTCTTTCTCAGCCTGAATTATTCTTTGATTATTAAATGAGAACTGCATGAATAATCAATATGGTTTTGGTATCTGTAGTAATTTTTAAAGAAATATTTGTACAGAAGGCATATAGTGTCCAGAATACTTTCATGATGTCATTTGAAAAATTTTAAGCAACCATCAAATTTTGAACTTTCTAATAATCTTTGGCTTGTTTGCAGTAAGTATTGAGAAAATTTGGCCTTAGTTTTGCAGTGAGACCTTTTGGTTCATGTTTAATTTCTGACCTGGAAGATAGAAATTTTGCAGCAGACTTGAATATACTAAAAACACATCTTCCACTGAATGGAGAAAACTGAGTAGACCCTCTTGTCACCATGCCAGAATTGAAGCAATCCACCTAATTTCCTGGCTTCTTTGGGAGATGTTTAATTTTGGCTCCCATTTCTTGACTTTTAGGGTATCAAGACCCCCATCTGATAAGTATCTTTCAAAGAGGCACCAGTTATTAGTCTGTCTTCATCTACCCAGCTAATGGCTTTTCACTAATGTTAGTGACAAATGCATTCATTCTCTGGCTGGAGAGGTGTAATCCATCACCCAGCAGTTGGGGAAATGAGACATGGCAAAATTTTTCTCCCAGTCAGCTCAGGCCTTTGAGAGGAACAAGGGTTACAGTTCTGTGCACATGATCAGTGCTGGTTAGTGCTGACAGCAGATTGAATGGGAGCAGCTAACAGATGTTTCAGTTTTTGTTTGGGCTTTGTCAATGTGCTGTAGCCAGGGATGGAAAGGAACAACAGAGCACTGGACAAACATCATGCTTATTACTATGTGTTTGTTTAAAATGGTAAAGGCCGCCACTTACAAAACAAGCAAAGACCCCAAAATCTGGACTGCACTGGGTAACTCTTTCCTAGGCTGACTCTTGTGACAAACTGGTGAACTGCAAGCACCCAGGAGCTGAATACACCCATGGTACAGATGAGTGTCATCTTGGAGCTGTAACTCACTCAGTGTGTGGCTCCAGCTAAAGGACAGTCTCTTTTTATTCTCTGCAAAGCTAGTACGATATCCATCTCAGATGTAAGCTTTGAAAATGCATTAATGAGAGGTCTCAGCTGCAATATGGCACCCGAGTCTGTTCTGAAACAGGAGTATTCTTAGTGCTGATCAGATAGTGGAATTTTTGTCCAACATTCTCCCTTGAGACATAAGATTTTTTTTTTTCTTATCTTGTATTGGTAAGAAAAGCTGAGAAATCAAACTATTTCATAAAAGAGAAATCCCAAATTTGGCACTGTTTAGGATTTGTTCAGAATCCCACAGGATACAGATCTAAATGGGAAGAACTTTGTGATGATGTGGAAGGGAAACTAAAATGCTGTTGTACATATGAACTGCTTGGTACATCTAGAAATTTAAAGACTGAAGACTATAAGGTGCTCATATACCACCTGCACTATTACCATAACATCTAATCTTATTATATGACCCCAAATTCCAGTTTTTAAGAGTCTAATTCCTCTATATAGTTATTGGTAGACTGATGATTTCCTAGGGACAATTCAGAGCACAGGGCTGGGACAGGGTCTGAGCATGCAGCTTTTGGCACAGACGCTGACACAGTTGACACATTGCTCTGTTCTGGATAGTTGGCTCCTCATGAAGACCCTCTCAAACTGGCACAGCTGTGAGTAGAGCTATGGTGTAGATCAATTTATGGAGCTAATCTGGCTGAAAAAGAACCTTTTAAAATTTACTTTTGCTCATTTCTGCAGCTGGACAAGTTTCCAAATAGTTTGCTTAAAAAAAAACCAGCACAGTGGAAGGGACAGCCGGGATAAGAGCAGAGCGAGAAGACTGGCTGAAACACAGCATTAGGACCCAAGGCTTGTAACTAGTCCTTCAAGGACTGCATTTTCTAGTGATACTGGTTTACTCAGACTACCCAGTATGATATTTTAGAAGGTTTCCATTTTCAGAAAGTATTAATCATTCACCATCTGAAAGGAAGGAGGCTCAAGGAAAAGTGCTTCAGATTGGGCAAAATCATCCTTTGCTACTTAAAGTAAGGTTCCTGAAAAACAACTGGTATTTTTTAGTACAAGAAATTATTTTTGTGGATGGAGACATATATCCCTTCTATCCCAAAAAACATTTGAACTTTTTCTTGGATCAATACAGATGTCCAGTGCTCTTTTGCCCAAAGGATTAATAGCAACAATCACAATATTAGATGAATCTGATATTCAGTCATCTGTTTCTTTTATTTAATCCAGATAATAAATAGATAATCCATCTATTTATATAAAAAACACAGGGCTAAATTTAACATGTTCTTTTAGAGTGGCCCATTAACTACTCACTGTTTTTGGATGAAGACGACTTCTAGGGAGAGGCAAAATATTTCTGAAAAATACACATAGTAAGTTATGATGAATAGCATTTATTTATTTAATTGGCTCAGATAGGCTTTTTAAGATCTAGAGGGAAGGAGGTCTGCAGTAAATGGATTTGATTTCAGCTCTGCACAGCTACAGTGCTTGTGGTGATGCTGTGCCCTTGGTGTGGAACTACTCTAGAACAGCTCCTGTCCTAGACCTCGGGTCCCCTGTGACTGCACAGGATCTCACCAAACACCCTCACACACATATTGTGGATGCCTCCTTCTGGGGGCACATAACATATTTTGTAAAATAATGACCTAGAGAGGAGGCTGGGGTTGTGACACAGCTTTCTATGCTTCTGGGGACACAGGAGTGAAGTAGGCTGCACACTCAAGTATCATTTTTCCCTTTTCCTCCAGAGACTTGGGATATAAACCATGGATTTACTGAGCCCAGTTTCTTTACAAGCAATCTTGTACAACTGCAAAAACATCTAATTTGCAAGGGTGCAGAGATGGCTAATAGGACCTTAAACTGGCTGGCAGAGATATTTTATCCCTGTACTGGATGCCTAAAGGGATATTTCAGAAAATCTTATCCATATGGCAAACTGGCTTGAACACAGAAGTTCACAAAGCAATGAGAGCTTTTGGTTCTCTCTTGTCCTAGCATCCCTAGCTATTTGAGTGTCCTGACAATTGTTTATTGTCTGAAGTCTACACATTAGAGAGAAGAATTTTTTTTCTCTGCTAATATTTCCTATTGATCTAAGCTGCTGTTAACTTACCTGGAAGTATCCTGCTTAGGTGACTCTCTGGTCATGCTGTGCATGTGGGAGTGCTCCGTATTCTGAGCAGGCATAAACATGAGTGGCTTGGTGAACCTAGTAATGAAACATGAATTAAGAAAGAAAAATCACATTTAACAACTGTGAATGCAAACAAAACCTCTTTTTCTTCTCCCCTGCCCCCTCAAAATTCTAATAAGTAACCTTAAGAGTATTTCTTTTTAATATGTATTACATTTGGGGTATTGAAATTAACATAGAAATGATTGATAATATTTGTGTAGATAATCTGAAGAGATATTTACTGTAAGTATTTCTTACTTCTGTTACTGTATTTCTTCTAGAGAAAGAATTACCAAACATGTAGTATCTAGATGAGAGGAAATATTTTCTGACAGTTTTAAATAATGCACAAACATTCACAGCAATGGGTTACCTGGTTACTGGTGGTGGTGATGGTTTTTCCTGTAAGAGAAAATGCACTGAATTGTTTTTTGGTCACTTTTTAATTACATAAAATAAATTTGTATGATCCTATTTATGTTACCACATCAAGATATTATTTTTGCATTGTGATACAGATTTCTACTAGAGCTCTGTCTGCTTATCTACATTAGGATGGGAGAGGCAAGAACTCAACATCAGTAAATCTGCTTTGGCCATATGTTATGTCAGTACCAGCAAATGGGAAAAAAATTACTGTGTCAGAACTGTCATTGCTCCTCTGCTGCACTTCTGCTTCTGTAAAACATTCCCTTAGGCTGCTGCTTCACAGATTGGATCACTATCACAGAGGACTGGGAAACTCTCCCCTTTCCATTTATGCTTTTGAAATGGTTTGCCAGCTTTTCTGAAAAGGGAGTGTCAGAAAGCTTTAAGTGCAGGAAGAGATATGTTCCCAGTTTTCCCTTTTGAAAGACTGATAATCTTTTCTCACAGTCACATTTGTACCCTGCCTGAGGGCAATGGGAGTCATACTGTAGAAAGGCCTCACCTCTTCTTCAGGAACCTCGTAGACTTCTACAGGACAGGGAAGAAATAAAAAGCATTCTTTAGTGTAGCAAAAACATACTGCATGTTACCATAAAATTGTATCAGTCATACTTCTGACTCTGGAAAAATAACTTGGGGAATCTGCTCAGAATTTGAATCTGCCACCAAAACCCTGGAGCAGCAAGACCCCTGTCTTCTAGTGGGAACTTCAGTTGAAGTCACAGGAATTCTGATGTACAGTCACTGTATTAATCAAGTTTCCTCCCATCACAAAACCTTTTTATTGTTTTGTTTTTCTTCTCATTCCCTCCCCCCTGCAAGCAAGATGAATGCTTGTGTTGTGCAAACCTGGGTCAGTTTGGAAAAAATGCGTTATCACACCTGTAGTATCATTTAGCCTTTCCTTGACTCAGGGAGGAAGAAATCAGGTCAGTCATAAATACAAGCTGGCTCATTTGCATGGCCAGCATCCCTCCCTGAGTTCTGACCCACAAGTATACTTTAATTCATAGATCTTAAAAGAAAAAACCACCAGCATCTTTATCTATGCCCAGTTTCTTCAATGCAAACAGAATCCTATTTCAGTAAATTTCATGTCAGGTTTCATCGCTTTACTGCACTCCAATGTCCCAGCTCCCACCAGGGGGAGACGTTTTATTCTTCAGTAACATCTGTCAGGAGCTGGTTGTTGCTCGACTCTGATTTACAGAAAGGCTGGGATTGAAAAGGGCATTTTAAAATGTCTGGAAAATAACTCATGAAATCTTAAGTAATAAATAACAAATGTTAATTTATGACTTGTAGTTTGTGACTTTAAAACTAAACACATTGCTAATGAATATGCAAAGCTTTTTAAAGAACTGTGTCACGTCTGGAAAGGTTACATCCAAGCAATTAATGAGAGTGAGGACGCAAAACAACTCTAAGTTGGAAGAGAGAGATTAAACAAGAATATCTGAATTTACAAAAGCAAATAGGATTCCTCTTATTTGCTTCTGCTTTTGTTTCTTTTTCCAAATATACTGCTCTTTACAGAACCTCAATGGGAACACTGTTATAAAAGGCCATGCATTACATCAGCCTGTACAGAATTTCTATATGGCTAAGTCTAATGGTCTAAAGTATTGGGTCTTGATTCCTATGGTGAAATGGGATTACTCACATACTGAGTCCTATAATTCTTTTTGCTGTATTGATCCATTTGTGTTCCTCCACTAGAGCAAAAGACTAAAAATAAATTAATTTGGGGCAAATAACTTGTTCTAGTTCTATTCATGCTTAAAATGGATTTACTGTTCAAGCTAGACAAAGCAACTGCTACAACATAGAAAAGCTAAAGGGGAACATGTTTTTGTTTTACTTTAGTATGTCATAGGGTTAGTGGTGTGAATACATCAGGCATAATTTAATATTTCACAATCTTACATTATTTTATTCTAACAGCAATGCAAGCTTCACATACCTTGCATAATAGAAGAAAGAGAAGGCTTTGGAGAAATAGGGGGGGCTGGCTTTGTTGTCTTCATAAATCTGTTCACAGGTGCTAAAAACATATTTTATTCATGTACATATATATGTATTTGTGCATATATATATATACACACACATATATTTATATATATATACACATCTGCTTACAAACTAACAATGCAACATTTATATAATAGGAATGAATATTAAGTAGGTCCAAATGACAACCTTTTGTGTGACCTTGAATAAATCAACTGAGTCAGAAAGCAGCTTTCCTTTTAAAAGAGAAGTATTATTCAGTATTCCAGCCTTTCTGAAGAGGTTTGATACTGTCAGTAATGTCAGAGAGCAGAACTACATGCTCTTCTCTGTTTACTTTTCACCTTTGGGCTCTAGTAGTTTCATTCTCTTGCTAAATATACTTATATATATGTAAGTGAGATTAAAAAAAAAGCGAAGTCTGTCTTTATCTACTAAATATCTAAGAATGCTTGTTCTTCTAAAGCACTTCAGCAAACAGAGAATTTTAATGCTACTGCTCCCTTGGATGAGAAAGCAGGTCATATGTCATGAGAAGCCTCCTGGTTGTACAAGGGCTGGACTTTGAAATAGCTGAGAGAGGCAGAAATTAAACTTGTCTTCCAATAAAGTTAAAAATAATTTTCCTTGGCCTTGTCATAAGCCAAAGGAGCCAACTGCCTTTTTGCAGTCTGTGATCTCTTTAATAGTTGCATCTCCACTCTTTGAACCCTAGAAACAGACATTAATTTGACCCATTTTTTCCACTATTATTCCTAATAAAGCCATAATTATAAGCTTAAATGACTAAAACTCACATCTTGTAGGTAGTGACATGCTGCCTTCTGTGGGTTCAATATAGTTGTCATCATCATTGTCCACTGGCACAATGTAGTTATCCTATGAGAAATGCAGGACAAAAATCTCTCAGTTAAACCTCCATCATGTCATCAAACTGTTTGGATTGAAGCCCTGTCAGCAGTTTACAATAGCTGCCATTTCACAGTGACTCCTATTTCAGACATTTATCATCCTGTGTGGAAGGGAATCCCAAAGATTGCAAACCCTTTACAGAATTATTCCACTGGTGTGTGGAAGGCCTCCATTCCCTCTGGTCCTGGAGTAGCCTTTGAGGTTACTTTCTCCCCACTGCCTGCAGCTTGTTATGGATGATCAGGAGCTACTCCATGGTCTAAAGAGCCTCCTTGATACTCAAAGCAGGCAGATATCCCTTAGGAATCAGTATGGTGCTTGCAGGTCACTGTTAGTGATGTACAAAATTATCTGTACTACAAAGGCTAAGAAAGAGACCAGACTATGGCATTGCTATGACATTTACACAGTTAAAACAAATATATCTGTAAACTTTACCTCATCATCACTGCACTCCTTAGGCTTTGGCGGCACTTTTGGTTTTGCAGCAGGAGATGGCAATGGCATAGATGGCACGCATGGTTTCTTTGGTCTGGACATGGCTGGACTGGGTGTACTTGGGAGAGGTTTGTTGATGGGAGGAAGCTTCTGGTGACTGGTGCGATTGTCTTTTAATTTGGTAGAAAACAACAATTTTAGTAAAAATTACACATTAGTCTCTGCACTTTCTCCTACTGCTTGTGCAAAAGTCTTTGCTGTGGCTGCAGCACAGGTCAAACAGCAGACCTGAGCACAGCTGGCCCTGATGTTGAGATCTGTGTGTAAACAGGTCCTGTTTCACTGCTCAGGGCAGCAGCCTAGCCTCTGTATCAGGTGCAGCGGGTGCCTAGGCACTGACTGTTGTATGAACAACTGTTTAACTCCCTGGGGAAAAGGTGGTGGCTGGGTGGTGTAGTGCATATGAGACATGAGAAAAATGACACTGGGTGGGACTGGAACATGAATTATGCCAGGTTCTCTGGGGTGTCAAGTCCTTCCCTTTTCAAAGAACACACTGGCGAAGGGCTGATAAACTTTTATGAGTACATATGTGGTATTTTAACACTTTGATGAATATTCTACAACGAGTAACAGTCTGGTATCATACAAAAATGAAAGCAGGCATCATGTCAATGTTTCTTTTCTGTATGTCCCAAATCTTCATCTAACTGAAGCTAAATTTCATTCACTTCAATGCAACCTATCCATGGCTGAAAAGAATCAAATCAGAAAGGAAAAAATCCCTTTATACTGGACTGATGTAAATCAAATCTTGATCCTGTCCTGTTTTTCAGGATATTTATGATCCTTAGTACCAATTTTGAAGGAGTGAATATTTGGGCTACTGTTTTACTGCTTTGGGAATAATGATTGGAGAAACAGAGAAGTTTAAAAAGGGCCATGGCTAGTCTTATGTGCTTCATCTTTAATAGCAATTGCTGCATCGATATATGTGGATTAATTTGGAGCCCAAAGTTAATAGTATCTCCCATACCTTTGTTTGAATTTTGTCATTAGTAGATGTCTATCAAAGTCTCTAGGACACATTATATTAAAATTATAAACATCACTACTGGCAATACTAACCTGTTTCATGCTGTGATAAAAAAAATCATACCCCTGAATGCTTAAGATCTGAGTATCAGAATTAAAAGCAAACCCTTGAGGAAAGGACAGATTAGTGCATTTGGGGCCCCTTCTCTTCTGGTACTGATCAAAAAGCAATTATCAAGGTGACACAGTTAACTATTCCATAACTACCTGCGTATTCACCCCTAGAAATAGGGAATGCAGAGGGAATCTTCTTTTTCTCCTTCTCACTTGGAGGTGGCTCATAGCTGTCATCAGGATTCTCTTCACTGGGGACCACATACATCTCAGAATCAGAGTGGTCATCTGGATTTTCATAATCACTGTCCTAGAAAGACAGAACTCCCCATTTCTCATCTCATAGCAATCTATAACACAAAATTACAACAATGTAACCTTGAATGGACACATCATATTCCCTCTTCAGTGCTTCCTCTTGCAAAGAGGCACTCCTGCCTCCTCCCCTTCTGCTCCTCCCAGGAGCTCCCTGTTTTCTTGCTGTCTCCAAGGGGTCCTTTCACCTCAAGAGCTCAGTCTTCAAATTATGGACCAATTATTGTTTCTTTTGGACCATTATTCTTTTCCATTCTTTTCCCAGTACAGTTCCTTTCTAGATCCAGCTAGATGGATCTTGGTATGTGTTGTCACTTCCTCTCCCTTTCCAGTTAAAAGGGTATTCAAGAAGGAAACTGGTCACTTCAGGCTGACAATTGCAGCATTACTTTGCATGGCTGACAGACATGAATTGCTTCATTCTATGTTTTCTAAAATCTTAGCAGAAGTTTTCATTTTTAGTAAGAAGAGGCTTTCCTCTCCTCAACCCTCCCACCCTTCCTGCCCCAAATAAAACCTCTTACTGATTTCTGAAATTATTGTTCATTTTAGGAAGTCCCTCAAATTGATGCCATGTGCTTACTTATCCAAAAACCTTAGCGTTTGTGGCTACCATGGACTATGCTTCTAAAAGTACTTCTAAGTTGAATGTAAAAAAATTGAGGCTGCTAAAAATCAGTGGCTACTTGTGAATTAAACTGATGTTAAAAAATCCATAACATTTCAATAGTATTTAGTTCAACCACAAGTAGATGATTTAAAAAGAAACTTTTATTATTATTTCTTGTGCTAACTTGTTGCCACAGTAACCTCCTACTAGCCCAAAATATGTACTTACAAAATCATCTGACCATTGTTCCTCTTCATTGTCTGCGTGTTCTAAATCAAACATTAGAGTTATTTAAGGAGATGTAATAGTGAATATAAATGTTTATCTTAGATTGGTTTTTCAATCTATACTTATCATATTCAGTTAAAAAAGAATGAGCAAAATTTCCAAACAGTTCTGAGCAACACATCTGTTTGGACAGAATAGTAAATTAAATGCCTTCTTGCTTATTTTTGACAAATATTTCAGAACTGTTGGAAAAGCATTAGAAAACGACAAAATGTGCATGGTCTGAACAGCAGAGCATGCACTTTACCCACAGTGTCCTGCTAATGCATCTCATTTTTAAGTTGGGGTGACAATTTCTAGATAATGGAACTCTTTCTGACCTCTGGGCCCTGGTTAAAGTTGGTTAAGTGTTTGTATTAAACAGGGAACAGTTACCTGATAAGTTCTAAACACTGTCCTGCTTTCTTCTATTCTTATCTTAACAAGATGGCTGTTAACTTGTAAAAATAGCAATGAACTAGTTTGTGGGCTGTATGATAAGCAAGTAAAGGTCTACCTTTAAGATAATTCATGATG
Organism: Ploceus nigricollis; assembly: GCA_013399945.1. NCBI lineage: Eukaryota > Metazoa > Chordata > Aves > Passeriformes > Ploceidae > Ploceus > Ploceus nigricollis. The sequence continues at coordinate 404,970 of VXBC01006029.1, read as the reverse complement.
TCATCACTACATTAATAGTATTAAGATTTTAAACCTGTAATGATGCATTTATTCAATTTCTTCTGTATTTACTTTCACAGTTTCTGTAAGGAGGGACTGCATGCCAATTCTCCATTTTTACAGCGGCCTAGATACAGAACTCTGATTAAGACTGATTTTGAAAGAGTGGTTACTTGCTACTCTTCATGCTGGCACAATTCATCATTTTTTTCTTGCCTTTCATTTCACAGGTGTGAACTACCTTCAGAGTTGTTGATAATGGTATCTCATTAAAAACAAATTATGAGGCACTGTATAAATGAAATAGTGTTAGGCATATAGATAGCAAATTAACACAGACATGCAGTTCAAATTTACATTAATACAGCCTTACCTGAAGCATAATCCCTTTGTGGCAGACTTGGCGGTGGCTTTTTTTTAAGGCTGTAAATTATAATTATTACATTTATGATCTCATAAGTAACATTCACTAGAAAGGAGCATTAGCCAGACACATAAAAAAAGCTGATAACTAAAGATACCTGCAGCTAAAGAAATACAGATTACCATCACAGATGCTTAGCAATTAGCTGTAGAAGAATGCTTTCAAAAGGTATAAACTGATAAAATAATAAAATAGAATCTGAGAATTTAATATATTTTTCACTAAGAACATATGTTGAAAGGACAGCTTCCTTGCTCACCCCACGTCTTCTTCATTTCCAGAAAGAGATAAGATAGGGAGCAGAAATAAATGATGACCTATCAGACGATGAAAATCTGTTCAGGTTCACAGAGGCTTTATTAAGACTATGGCATAAGAAAGTGGTGTAGCACTCTCCATTTGTATTTTTAGAACTATATAATTTTGCATGCACTTTATTTGATGGTTAATATTTAAATGTATACCAGGTCTCTCAGTGGAAGATTCTACTTTTTATTATTTTATGATGTTATGTCCCTTTTTTGGTAAAAACTTAAAATGGCATCACATACCAAGTAAATCAAAAGATGATTTGTAGAAATACTGAAAGGATCTTTTTGGCTATACAGGTAGGTTCATAAGTATATGCATATCTATATCTAGCAAGCAGAAGTACACATATGTGTAAACACACACACATATATATATATATATAGATATGTGTGTGTGTGTGTGTGTGTGTGTGTGTGTATTCATGTATACTCCTCCTTACTAACTTGCAGCTGTCCAAAGAAGACATTGAATTACAGTTAGTTGAATTATTTCACTACCCTGTAATGAAAGAGAAGAATTTGGGTTTAAAGTCAAGATGAACAGTGCATGTGTGACATCACAGACCAGACTGATGCCTCTGCAGACAGAAAAAAAAACAACCTTTGTTTTTAGTAGCCAGATAAAACATTAAGATAATTAATGACATTAAAATTATTCTTTAAAGTGACTTTTGAACGTTATCTGACAGCTTTGTTGTAGCACTGATGAGATCTCACCATGGACCTGAAGCTTTGTCTACTAAACTGATGACTTCACTCATTCTTCAGTCAGGTCCTAACAAATTCATTCGCAAAAATAAGCAAATAAGTAAAAAAACCCCACATCTCCAGAAAATTTAAAATGTTTTTTTGGGATCTCTGAGCAATAGTGTTTACAAATGTTGCTTTACCACAAGAATTTGACACTCAGTATTTAGGTCCTGAGCTTGCTGCCTAGGTAATCATTGTTCAGGTACCACTTTTACTCAGGGTGGTGGCATGCTGGCACTAGCACATCAACTTAAAAATCTTCCGGTCTGTTTTGAGAAATGCTTTGGCTACTTCTGAGTTGAATTAATGGGATTATGTTGTTCAGACAGTTCACCAAAACACCTCATGCATGAATCAATGAATAAATGGTGCGGGCATTGCTAAAACTCAAAAAAGACTAACCCCCCAAACCAAACAAAAACCAAACCAGGAAGATTATTTTTGCAATGTTATCCTGCTTTTTTCATGGCTAACAACACTAATGATGGATAGCTGTCTCCTCAGAGGTTTTAACTTCCTGAAGCATAATATAACTTAGTGTACAAACAGTAAATTAAAAAGCATTCTCAACAGCTCTGCTCTGGTCTTCTGTCCAGGTTAGCACAGCCATGTTAGAAAGAAAATCCCAGGGCCACTGCCAGGGCTCATCTCACATCTTAGGAAGGGGAGACCAAGATCTCTTGATGTATTTTGCAACATGTCTGCCATAAGTTGTTCAGAAATGGTGGAGACTTGGAAAATAGTGGAACTGAGGCAACAGTAAGAGGCTGTCTGGGTCATGGTATAAAGTACATGGCTTAAGCAATATCACACATTTCTAAGCTGCTAAGCAGAAATCTTCTGCACTTGGTACCAGGCCCTGTAAATCCTGGCAGTGGCCCTGGCAGAAAATGTAAATACGTTATAACGAAAGCACACGAGGTACAGAACAGAGGTCTGTGTCTAAGCAGCCTATCATGCCATGGTGCAGCTGTGGAATAGCATACCGATCCCAAGTATCTTTCCCAGTTTTGCAAATTAAGGCCACTTGCTCATTTTGGAACCTGAATATCAATAGAAGAAAAGAAATAATGTTTCTGTCACAGAGTTCATGTGAAACATGAAAAATTTCATGAAACAGAAAAAAAAAAAATTTCAGAAAAATTTCTGAAACAGTTCATGGCTACGTCTATATTTGCTAGAATCTTTTCAAATATGTTATTTATTCTAAAATTCAAATCCACTTAAAAAGAAGTTTTCACAGTACTGGTATGATTTTCTGAGTGCCAGAACTGGAATCCAGGCTCTTTTGAAGTCAGCTGGAGCTTTACTTTACAGGAGTCAGAACTCTACCCAATATGTAAACCACAACACAAGCTCAAAAGACATAACCCTACACCAAGGCGTGGTTACCCAGCTATTGCAGACTCTGACCTCATTGTCCACAGAGATCCTTGCAGAATGGCAATTGACTCTGTCCTGTTCCCTGAAGTTAATGAGAAGGGACTGGAAGAATCAAATGCCATCCAACTGGCCATGCATATTTAAATGTATTTAATCCTAGTACATATATTGGAGCTTCAACAAATAACCAGGTAGCACTTGAGACATTTCATATAATGGGTTATAGATGCTTCTCACATAAGAATAGAATACAGGGTACAGAAATTCAGAACAACTTTTAAGAGAATAAATTATTCCATTTTAAAGCAATGTATTCCAAGATTTCCCCTTATAATATGCTGAGCTTGATCCAACAAAATATTTAGGCATGTACATAACTTTTCTAACATATATGGTTCTGTAGGAGCTGCAAATATTAATTACTTAAAATTTGTAGCACATTTTTGTTTTCCTGCATTAAGTGAAGAATTTTAAAATAAACTGCAGCAGAGGTCAGGGTGTTTTGCTCAAGCAGCACTTGTTTTTTACGGGCTACACCCAGAAAAAGAACCAAACATACATACTAGTAGACGTTTACATGTAGCACTTAAATTCTCCCACAGGTGCATTTCCCTACTAGTGTTTCTGCTCACTCCCCCAGCATTTAAGATATGCCTCAAAACTCTTTGTTTTGAAAAGTCCTTTGCTTTTTGTATTGTTAAGTCTGTGCAAAGTCCACTCCCTTGTTAGGAACCATTTTAACATAATAGTTTTTACAAAAATTATATTGATATCTTTTCTGAGTTAAGTATTTATAGTATGTATTAGCTTTACATGCACTAGAACATCACACTTGTGATTACACAATAAATTAATTGAACTTTGCCAGAAACATTTTCAGAGCTCCAAAAGGTGTGATGCAAACAGACCTGATTTCCTGAACTGTGTATTCCTAGTGGAATAGTTTGTTACACATTTGGAATTATGCAGCAATTGTACAAGATAAAATTAAACTGAAAGGGATTTTTTTTGAAGTTGTTATTACTACTCTTTCACACATGTTCTTACAATGTGCTATGGCAGTTGCAGTAATAAAAATCCTGACACTCAAAACATTCTATTCAGCTACACAGTAATTTTCATGTTTCTTCCGCATAATAGTTAAAAATAGGAAATATACTTTTTCCTGTTTTATTTTTCTAAGTGTGGTACAGCTTGATTTTGGTACTTTCTCTCACTGTTTGGTTAATAAAATACCACTTTTACCTCTGCCAAGGGTTTGATCATGATGTCTTTTAGTTGTAGCTGTGCAGGTTGAAGAGACATTTAGTGACACAGCTATTTTTCTGCCAAAAGTTACTGCCTAAATTATAAATGGTATAAAAAAATGGACCACACAAATCTGAAGCAAAGACTTACCCAACTAAAAAGCTGGGTAAAGCATCTTTGTTCCATTTTCCAGGTCACATGGCAAATGTTCAACAAATGGACACATTTGGATAGTGTGCAGTCAGAAACATGAGTACAAGCGCATGATTTCTGATGGCTTTGTGAAGGATGTGATATTACAACAAGGAGAATAAATTGAACTTCTTGTTTCTTATTCAACACAGTAAGTCAGCACATACAAAACTTTAGGTGAAGTCCTGACTTTGTTGTGCATGCAGTGTGACTTTTAATGCCAATTTCAGTGGAGCCAGGATTCCACTTAACAAAGCCTAGAGGCTTAAAGCTTATGATGTACAGATGAGTGCTGTGTCTTTACAGCATGTTTCACGCATAGGCAACCATCCTACATCCTGAAACCTATGATTTCTCTGCTTCCCTGCTCTGTATTACCAAGAATGTGAATATGAAAAAAATGCCCCCAGCTCTCATTGTTTATCCAACGCTGGCTACACTCATTGCTGCTACACCTGAGTACATAATCCTCCTTGACACTGTGATCTGCACAGCAGCTGGGACTCAGGTCTGTAAACAGCTTTGCGTGTGATTAAGGGCAAGCAGGTGACAGCTATCCTGCAGTGGCCAATATTTTTACTGCCAGAACAAACAGGAACTTTTAAGCAATGAAAAAAACAACCTTTCTATTTCTTTCCTGTTACAAGGACTGCTCAGCCTGCTTTCCACAGACCTTTAAGGACACATACGGATGAATTCCTCCCCACCTGCACCCCACAGACAAAGTAGACCGGAGGGCAAAAGTCCTGATGCAAGATCTTTTACATTTCTGCATAACCAAGTGCCAATCCAGACTTTAGAAGTGTTTTAGCAAATACTGCTAATAAGTCTAATTCATTTAATGAATATTTGATAATTCTTTCAATTTGTATAGCAGAGGCTTACAGCATACATCTGGGTGATAACTTTAGGTTTCAGATATGCAAGTACACTATTTGAATTCTCTAAAATTATTTCTACTTATAATAGGTTTGATTTTTATTTTCTTTCCCAGCATATGGATGAATCTATGCTACACAAAGGCCATTTTAAATGAAATCTTTCCTGCTTCAGTCATGTTTAGAACATTGACATTGAATAAAATAATCCTTTAACCGAAATGAAAGTAGTGATCATCTGGATAATCATGTTTTAGGGAAAGCATCTACAGTCAAACAAAAAGCCCCCAAAGATTGCATAGTGAGGAACATAGCCAGCTTTAATTCTGTAAAGCTTAGCACCTCTGGTACATATCCTTATCAATGTTGTCAACTCATGCTTTTATTGCAAGTCTTATTATATGCTGGGTTCAAGACTTGAACTCTGAAGTCATGTGCAAATATTAGAAATTCAATTTTTAAAAACTAAATTTCTGATCTTCATAACTGCAAAAAAGATTATTATGATTCAGATGAATCACAGTAACATCAGAAAGATTACTATGCTTTTATACCTAGGTTTGTGTTCTTTGTGTTCTTATAACTGGGAGAGTTGACATGTGAGTTTTGTGCTGCAGTCATACTTTGAGTTTTTATAAGTCTGCTCTTTTATATATATATATTTTTGATCTTGAGTGAATAAAAGAATTACAGCTCTATAGCAGCAATCTTTGACACTTAATGATGACCGTCCCAGCTTCTGCTACATTTGGTTCATGTTACTTCTCCCTTTTCTGTTCTTCCCTTCTTACTCTTTAGGAAGGACACACAGTCAGAGCAACTGATTAACAACAGAATTCACGTTCAGGCTACTATGGGACACACTTTGTAGCCTCAAATGATAAACCTTAGATGCTTCTGTTGTTTCTGTCATCTTTCCTCTCTGAGGCTTTTGAACTGAGTCCACTGGAACATTATTAGTTACAGTTAAGCAAATATCGTGAAGTAGGAAGCCACCCTTTATTAAAAAGCAACAGCTATAAGAAAACCTCTAACCCCTTCCCTGCCAAACCCCCACCAAAAGCCTTGGACAGCCTAGCAGCTCTTCCCTGTGAGCAGGTCCCAGGTGAAAATGAGTTTTTTGTAGATGGGTGGTGAACACAGTGGTCACTGTGTTAAAAACAAAACCACAAATTAACTTAAAACCCCAAGTAGTTAAAAGAGGGTGATTTTATGGGAAACTCTCCTTTTGTGCTTGCATGGAAATAAGTAAGTATAGCAATTGACTCTGATTAACTGTGAACTGCAGCAATCTTAGCGTGAAAGTGGATGAGTAAAGGAAAAAAATTATCTCAAAAATCCATCTGATCGATCAGGTGTTTTACCATCAGAGCCTGCTCAAGGTCTGTGGGCAGAAACACAGCTGTGGAAATAGGAGCACAAAGGGGGGCTTGGAGGCCAAGATTACTCCTCCTGCCTAGGGAACCGGAGAGCTGGGCAGTCCTGCTGCTCCTGGGAGTGTATCCCCCTCCTCTGGCAGCTCCAGCAGCTGCCCACAAACACCAGCCCTGCCTGGGCTGGCAGCAGGGCCAAGAGCTGAGCCAGCCTGGCTCTCCAGAGCTCCTGCACAGCCAAACCAGGCAGGGCCCAGTGCTGCTGCCAGTAACTGACTGATCACTTCAGATACACCGAGAATTAGCTGCTTCCCTTGCACTGAGCCATCATGGCCCCTCTTTAAAAACGATTTAAAACAATGCTTCCATGTGTCTTTTATGTACAAGAGCTGTATTTCTAGAATTTAACATGGTTGTCCCGGAAACACCGCAGATAGGCATTGTAATTAAGTTCTAAAAGTTCTTAATACTTTGTTGCCAATGACCCATGTAAAGAAACACATCTGAATGAGAAAATCGCATCCAAATGGAATTTCAACGCAAATGAGCTGTTGCATTAAGAAAAGTGTGCTAAATAGCTAATTGCTTTAAATAGATGTTTGTCTGGAAACACTGAATAGTGTATTCATTTGACAAGGATGCAAAATTACTGGAATTTCTTTCTATGTATGAATACATATAATATATTATATGTATTCATATATTCATATATTCATACAAATTCATAAAGTATGTATGAAACATTTTATAATACTTTCATGCACGTGACACAGTCTGTACAGCATACAGTACAGTTGTTCAGTATATCTTACTAGAATAAGGGTGCTAGGTAATGCTGGATTTTGTTTTATGAGACTGAAATGCAGGAGGACTTAGCATTTTTATGGGAATTTTAAGTATGATGTCTGACCAGTTGGTTCAAGGTGGAGCTCAAATTCAACTTAATTGCAGCAGGAAGCCTAAACAGTTGCCTAAGGAGAAAGGCACACATGCAAACAACAAGCAATGACCATTTCCAGCAAATATTCCAAAAAAAGGGTCTTCGCTCAAATACTGTTTTTTTTTCAAGGCTACAAACACAACCTATCATTGGACTCCAGTTCTGCAACTCCTTTATGATAGTCTTAATACTGATGACAATTCTGCAGGTTGCAGTGTGAACCAAAGCTCCTTCCATGCAGTGAAGTGCATCCCTCTGGAATGAAAGTACTACACACTACAATGCTCATAATCCAAACTTCCCCACGCTGATAAAACTAGGGATTGGCATTGCAAACTTACTTTTTGAACTTGTTTATTATCCCACTTTCACTTTTCTTGATGTCATGCACCATCTTTTGAAGCTTCCTGTAATATATTAAACAAAGCCAGCATTAATTTACCAAGTGGTTGAACATTAATATAAATTAAGAAAAATATGCTTAATATATCTTCAATAAGTAGTTTAATTGTTAAATCATTTGTGCATGAAGTTTTCCTTCCTTTTAAAGAGCTCTTTAGCATTATTTGTGTTATCCTTCTAAGTACAATTAAATACAGTATAAACAATCAATTTAAGAGTAAATGCATCAGGAAAAAAATAAATCCTTGCCTAAATTAATAGTTAGAATATTTAAATGTTAATGTTTTATCTAGAACTGATTTCAAAACTCTGCAAGGCTATAATGATGATGCCCTCTGATTTCTGGCCATACATGGGACACTTAAATATAATGAGAATAATGGACAAATAAATCACAAGCACTTCTTTAACTCCTGCTGAAAACTCAAACTATTAATTTACAGCAAAATGATATAGTATTAACTGCTAATATAAAGAAATGAATTACTTATAGTTTTGAGAAACAGGTGTATATGTTTCTCACAACTATATGAATGCTCCAAAAGTTCCAACAACAATGTACTACACCTATAAGAGGAGCTTGGGTTATTATCTAAACTAACCAGATACATTAAATCTGAGGTGAAAAGCTCAGAAGAACTTCTGCTTTTCTGTTGTATTTGTTGGGGTTTTTTTCTTAACAGATTCAGCTTCTGGTTCTGCTTGAAACATCAGAAATAGCCATCATCTGCAGTTTGCTGTTTCTGTGCTGTGCCCCAGCTGGCACCTGGCAGTGTCTATAAATGAAAAGTAATGAGGAATGAAAAGTATGAGAGGAGATCTAAATGATTTAATTCTTTTGGGTAGAATGGTTGTAAGTGTTTGTGTTTCTTTCAAAAAGGCTTGCCAGACTTCAGTTAGGGATGGATGTCAGCATCAGTTACATTTCTTTTGTTGTTTGTCAGAGATAGAATTCACCAACAAAAATCTAATTGTAGATTTCTATCTGAATATTGCTTATTGCCCATCACTGAGACTAATATCTTTACATTAGCAAAATTATTACTTTATTTTAAAAAACGTGGGCTTTTTTCACATTACTGGTTTTATTCTATATTGTCATTTATTTGCTAAAAAATCTTCACACACGCATGCAAATAAGATCCAACACAAAACTGATGAGTACAAGTACCTGAATTAGTTTGCTTTTCATTTGATCATATTTAGGTGAATTGATTAGAGCACCACAGATGTTTCCTGAGTTTTGAGTGAGGCTATAGTTTAAAAGATAATTTTATTACATATTTCTGTTTAAAAAGGGTGCATTTAAATTAGGAAATCACAGGCACTGTTGCTATTATGATATTTTTTCCAAGCAGATGAGCTGAAATGAAAACATTTCCATTTTTTGCATAGTCAAATTTCTTAAAAATCTGTGTCTATTATTCCTTATTCTTTTTATGGAGGCATTTAGATTTCTAATTACAACTTTGATAAATTAGAGAGGTACTTAATATGCATTAATGTGAATTTTTTCAGCTTTTAAAGTAATATAGCTCTTGTAGGAGTTGTTAAAATACTTGTTTGTTGCCCCTGGAGAATTTAACTTGTCTGAAGCCTGTGAGAGTAAGCAGATAACCAATGCACTAAGTGGGAAGTGTAGGAAGTCATCAAGCACAGCTGATCTCCTGTTCAAATGGAATCCTCTTCCACCCCTAGAGTTGAATGAGCTGCAAAAACCAGTCTGTTCAGTTAGCTGGAGGCTGAAATTTCTTGAAGTGCCAGGCCATATGAAAGGCAACAACTGAAAAGTTTTAGAAAGAGCTGTCTGTCTGATTTGTGATCTTAGAGAGACAGAAGAAAAGATAAGAGGCAGATAGAAAGGTCTGTGGCAAGAGGATTCTGCAAATCTTAAAGCACTCAATCCCAGTCCCAAAGGCCATTCCAGAGTGATGAGGAAAGTGAAGCACAGAAGGGCATTTATACACCTAAAGTTTTGACTGAATCTACATAACTGACTAGTACTGAAATACGTGTAGTATGGCTCTCAAATACTTGAGACTGTACTCCAAGTAAAGGGGTTTGTTGAGAGAGGACATTACCAGGGCAGCAGCCCTGAGAGCACCCAGGAAATGGGGGCTCCCATGGCCCAGTGCAGGCAGCCCTTGCGTCACGTACAGAACTACAACCTCCTTCTTCACAACACGTCTGAGTCAGGACCTCGTCACCAGCTAATGTTTATTCTCTAGCGTTCTCTTGGGATGAGCAGATACTAGAAATACTCAAGGACCTCCATCAGCTAGTACTGTAAATAAAAATAATGAGTAATGCTTGTCTTACTTTGCGTTGCATATAATTAAAGATAATCAAGAGGTAAAACTTAAAGTTGCTTCTTGAACTACAAGCTCCAACTCTTCATTAAACCTGCTTGGGATCTTTTTATGCAAAATCAGGTTTGCAGATAAAGGTGCAGTCTGTGTTACTGCTAATCTTTGAAAACACATTTCAGCAACAGATATTTTGAGATCCATTTTACTTGTAACTTGTATAGACTGGATGGGACCCTTTGATCAGGATCTCATGGCACACAATAGATTTTCAAAGTTCTGCAGATAATAAGTTTGGAAGTCTTGGCTGTAGGTGCTTCTAAAAAGTTTTAGGTTTCTTACAAATACATTAGAAATCCTACATGTTGGAAGGAGTAAGAAAAAAAGACAGAAACCTAAACCAAAACACTTTTTAGCTCTGTGTTGCTATTTTTGTAGCTAAAAACTCCAATAATTCAGAATTATCACACCTATTGACAAAGGGGTCAGTAGCTGTGATACGTATGTGAAGGAAGGTGGAAAGTTTTCCCATTGTAAATACCATACATCCTGAAAGAAGGATTTGTGGTGTGACAAAATACCTTGCTGCACTCAAGGACTGGCAGAGCTGCCTCAAGATAAAACAAAATGAAACAAACCCACCCTCCCTTTGATCTGGTCACAGCTCAGCTTATGAGGAATATGTGATGATGAAATGAGGATGATGGGTAGACCTGGCCTGTGACACATCCCCACCTTCAAATATCACCTGGAAGTCTTTGGCTCTTTTGCACTACAAAAGCTTTCCAAAGGTAAAATAGTTTTTAAAGAGAAAAATGAAAAAGAATAAAGTGTGTAACAAGTTTTCAACTCAGATGTGAGATGAGGTACCTAGAGAGTCCCTAGACTTGAGAAAGAAAAGTATGTCTTAATTTCAGACAGATTTGTGTAATATGGAATTCTCCAACCATTTAGACTAGATTTTGAGAAATTGTATTTATGGGTATTATAAATCTGTGAAGACATTTACCAATATGTATTCTGTAGGTATGTGTATTAAGGCTCACAGCAGTCAGCATGAGTGGCTCCCCAGTGGTCATGACCTGTCCCTGCTCCTGCACACAGGGAGGGATCCCTGTGTGCATGAGCAGCACAGCTCACCCAGCTGTGCCCAGTGAACCCAGAGCTTTGCAGCTCCAGGGCACACACTGGCTGTCAGTGTTTTACCTGTGCTGTGTCCATGGGGAGCCACAGCCCACTGCAAGAGGATTCTGCAGGGTCTCTGGATGGGGCAGGGGACACAATTCCTTCAGGGTGTCTGGCTGTGAGCACTTGTAACTGAGAGGGGTCCTGCTAATGTTTTTGGAAACAGGGCTGACTGCAGCATCAGTGAGGAGTGGTAGCAAAACAAAAACTAATTTTGAATTATTTAGAGGAAATTTTCTATATTACAAGCATATCTATTTCTGTTTATCTGGGGCATGAAAATTATACCTTACATTTCTGGTGTTTACAGGACTGTCTGAATCACCTGGTTTACCTCTTGAAAAATCCCCATCAGTACTCACAAACCAGCTTCTTTAGTTAAAGAAGAGCAGAATTTTGCATGTGATATATTGACCAGTTGGCTAGGGCAACTTTACAAGCAATATTGACACATTCAACATTAAGGGACCTGTATGTTCCTTCTCCTCCTTCTCATACCAGTTAGGTCTTAAACTGATGAAGTTGAATTGGTATTAAAATAGTAAAAATAATTTTAAAAATAAACACACTGTAGATCAGACAATTTGCATGCCAATTGCATGTTCTTATATCTTTTTGGGTATATCTGTTTCTAACTGACAGGACAGCCTGTAGTTCTGGGCCTAAAAAGTCACATTTTCTGAAGATTACTACATCCATTCACTTTAAGTAAGACTGTAGGTAGCTGTAGTACTCACTTTTGGCTTAAGAAAGGCAGATCACATTAAAACAAAAAAATGTTTTTCAGAGTTTTTGTTTGTTTGGGTTCTTTTTCAGGCAAATTTAAATACTTGGCATTAGAAACCTAGAATGGGATTTAGTAAGTGCAAATTTAGACTTAAAACAAAAAATCTCCAAAAATACTCACTTGCTTCAGCTGTAAGGTTTTACAGGAAAGAACCACAAAACAGAAAGCAAGGAAGATTATAACGAAATTTGAAGAATAAAAGCTAAGTTATTAGAAGATACAAACCAAAACTCAAAGAGCAGAAAACTAAAAATTATTACAGCTACCTCTATTAATTAAAAAACCCCCCACATTAAAACATGAAATTAAAGAAAGAACAGCATGTCCAGACCCCTCCTTTATGGCTTCTCACAGCACAATTATTCCACCACCTTCTCCCCAGCTGATCTTTGTTTTGTGTTTCTATTATCCTTCAGTTTTATAAACAGCTATGCAGATGACCAAATTAAGAAAGAGTTATTGTTTCTGGACAAAGGGAAGACTCCTGATTCCTTTTGGGAGGAGAACCTGCTTACCTAGAAGGGGATTTGTAAAACTACCACTTGAGATTTTGAAAAGCATGAAGCTCTTATGTTGAAATATCTTCTCAAACTGAATTAACAAACTAGAAAAGGACCACCTTTCCTATGCCAGGCTTCCATGAAAGCAATGCTTCTGCCACGGTCTTTGTGGAAGAACATGGATTTTGGTGAACTGAGTATCTTCCAAAGGTGTATTTTCATATTACTTGTCACTTTTGTGCCTCAAAGACAATGCAATTAAATGTTATAAAACAACTCTATCCCCTTCGACTTCATTTCTAATTCCTCAGTAGAAAGCAAAAAGAAATACCAAATACAGAAAGCATCTAATTCCTCATTAGATCGCCTTCAGGTGCTTCAGATCTCTACATGCACACACCTGTCTATCATTATCTACCTCGAACAGCAAGAGTGGGAGTCCTTTGCAAGGAAATGCCAGGTGGAATCAGCCACCTGGGTCAGAGTTGGTGTTTTCAATGGCTGAGGTATGTGTAAAATGCATAAAAATGTGTAAGAGAGACAGCTGAATCCTTGAGGTGCTGTCAGATAAACCACTTCAGTAGCTACTGGTCCAAGGTAGGGCCTTACAGCCCCCATCCACTCTGGGATTTTATCCACCCCCTGCAATGGCTTTCTTGTTGGGAGAAGAGGAAGTTTGGAACTGGAGGTGGTAACCTGTGGCATCAAACCATCCATTCAAGGCACTGAGCCTTTGATCTTTATCTGTAAAGCTATCTCAAAGCTGTGAAGAAAAGTTCAAAGAGGTTTGCTTATTGGCAGAAGTCAATTACAGCTACCTGAGAGGAAGAAGAAACAAGGAATTGTTCTCACCCGTGTTTGGGAGATGCACAAGGGGAAATGACAATAGTTAATATTCATTTTGACAAAAGTGTTGATTTTTTAAAGTCTCAGAGACATCCTGTTCTGCTCACTTTTGAATCATCCACTATTTTGCCTAAAGGCAAACCCTGTAGTTAGAGCAGGTGTGTGTTTACATGGTACACACAGAGGCACAGAAAGGCTAAATATTGATTATATTTTTCGTCTTCATTTGTCCTCTATGTAATCTTTACAAAAAAGCTGTCAGTTCTTCTTGTACTGGTAAGTACTAATATTCACCGAGTTAATAAAAAATGTAGCATGTAAAGGAATAATACATTCTTGGCAGAAATCATGCCTAACATGAAAGTAAAAAGTACTTTGGGGTGATTGGGAGTTCTGCATATTGAAAGAACCCATTCTAGGTTTCCAATGCTAAGCACTTGAATTTGCCTGGAAACAAACAAACAAAACCTCCACGGTTTGGACACCTCTTCCCTCTTATGCAGATTGCTCTCCCCTTTATCCCAAATGAGTAACAGTGACACCATAGGGTTTACAGAAAATAATGAGGTGTTACGATATATAAGTGAATATTACATGTCACTTCTTGACATTAAAAGGTAAGCTATGTTTTCTGTTCTGTAACTGACCTGCTCTGTTTTGAGCCTTTTTTTTTTTTGTTTACTGATCTCTTTTTTGCACCAGCTCTCTGGATGTAAATTAATGTATTAAAAAACAAAAAACAAAACCAAAACCACACAAAGAAACCACATTCACAAGACTTACTCCACTTTTCTGGAAGGTTTTCAAGCAGCAGGAGGAAGTTCAACACATTAGGCTACTCTAAAATACAGTTCCAGTTGAAACTAAGTGAGTGCTGTAGCTCCCTGAAGGATTAGTACCCTACAGCCTGGTCACTGAAGGAGAACAAGGGCAGAAATTTAAAAGACTTAAGTGGCTTTTATATTTCAACAAGAAGAGGAAGCAGAAAGGCATTGTAGGAAAATGAATAAAGACAGGATCTGGTATGGACCCAGAATATCCCCACTGACAAACACTGCTGTACTGGGGCTGAAAGTGTTCTTGCTCAAGCTACAGGAGCATTATACCCATCACAGATATGGGGTGGCACTGACACTGGAGGCCACTCATTGATTAGTTTTGTTTGTTTTGTTCTGAAGCCAATCAAATTTTGTTAAAACTCTGGAGAAATTCCCTGGCTGGTCCCTATGTTACTTTAATGGAGCCCACGTGGGCTGCCACTGAAAGGGGAAATTCCACTCCTCTCTGCCCTCGGTGCTTCCCCAGCTATGATGAATCGTGGGACTTCCAGCTGGGAAACAAACTTCTTTTTTCTTTTGCCAATGTAGACATCAGCAGGATCAGACCCAGCTCTGTCACGTGGTCCCTGGAACCCTGGTGCCAGTGAGAGGGCAGAGAGGGACAGGGTGAGCAGGGGCGTTGGGAGGGTGGAAGAAAGGGACCTGCTCTTTTGGCAGCAGCTCAGCCTTACGCCAAATTCAACTGGCCATGTAGCTACAGCTTCAGTAGCACTTTGTTGCCTCTGTGCTTCTTGCAGAGATGCCTACAGCATCCATACTTTAAGACAGGAAGGAAACATTTAGCCACATGGCGTAGCCTCTTGTTTTAATAGCTTACTTCGCCCAGTTTCCCCTTGGATTAAGCTTGAAAAACATATACTCATGTTTTTCATATTATTGTCTCATAATATATATGAGTACATTGTGTATTATGTAGTCATTGTAATTTACATTTCGCATTGACATATAAAATACATTATTTCAATTATTTTTAAAGTATTTACTGTGTAGTAATTTATGTTGAGGTCATAAATTTGTAGCATTGCACATCTGGCTTTGCTTATGTGTGGAAAATAAACTTGTTCAAAATGTATATACTAACCAATTAGGATAAAGATGCTAATAGAATTTTCAAGCTTCTGTTACTCTTCAGTAATTTATTACAGCTGGCACAAACCAGACATATTTACATTGCATCCTCTTACAGTTTACCAAAAATCTAAGATGACACCCTAGAGCCAAATGGGAAAGTACTGTCCCTTTTAGCCACTGTTTTCCATCAATTTTTCAATTCTCTTTTCTGCTGAGCATAAAAACTATTATGGTGTTCCAGTGGGGCTTTTTTGTAACGAATTATGATTGTCGTATTTGCCTTCCAAAAGCAAAGCATCTAACACATTTTAATGTCCTATGCAGTATGTAGATTTTGAATGATTCTGTAAAACACAAAACAGTTTTGTTCTGGAATCAACATATCACTGGGTACCTGCAATATCATATTAGGATTTAGTATCTAGCACTCTACACAGCTCTGTGGGGTACATTTATAAACTAATGGTAAAAAAGAGTTTTGCCACGTTTGCTGGAATGCTGTTTTTTTCCCATGGGCATGAAAATTAATTTATTGGGTTATTTGCTTGGCTCTTGATAATTTATTATTTTACTAAAAAAACCCTATGTCATTAGATCAAATCTAAATTACTTGCTTCTGCTGAGTAACTGACAGTTGCAGGCCAAGGACGGTGTCACTTGTCATTGCTATGGCTGACAAATGCTCCTACTCTGGACAGTAATTTTAGCAGAACTACAGTGTCACTGTCACTTATGTTATTTGGAACATTTATTTGTTCCAAATAAATTATTTATTTGGAATATATTTTATTTGCCAATGACTTAATAATTTTGCCAG
This sequence comes from Ploceus nigricollis, assembly GCA_013399945.1. Classification (NCBI taxonomy): domain Eukaryota; kingdom Metazoa; phylum Chordata; class Aves; order Passeriformes; family Ploceidae; genus Ploceus; species Ploceus nigricollis. The sequence goes on along the minus strand of VXBC01006029.1, from coordinate 388,718 downwards.
CACAAGTAGAATGCAGCTATGGGTACTACATAAGCATAGCTGATCTTGTGAACAGATTACACCCTTACACTGCTGTCTACCTGCAGAGACTAAAGCAGGGCATCTCTTGATAGTTTCAATATTATACTGCACCATTTTGTCCACATTGCCATATTTTTGTTTAAAACACACATAGATCACAGTCACAGTTAAACATACTTTTCTATAAACAGCATTACAGGCAGGAATATGTGTGAGAATAAATCCTATGTGGAGGTTTAGTTTGTTTTTTTTCCCCCCTTCAGTTTGTGGGTGGGTTTTTTTTTGGCTTTTTGTCTTCTAAAAATTAGTGTGTTTCAGATTTGGTTGTTTTGGTTGGTTGGTTGGTTTTTTAGCCTGAGGATTAGTCCAGGTTGGATGACATAGCTGGAAAGAAGAAAAGAAGCTTTAAAGGGATTGGTAGAATGCAGTGGTTGTGCAGAGAGAAGGGAATAAAGAAGGACAAATATAGATGGGGTGGAGGCTATGCTGTGCTGAAGCAAGGTCAGAGGGAGAAGCAAGAGGATTTGACTGGAGAAGTCACACTGAGTGAAAGAATGGATTTTTGTAGTGGTATTTGAGGAAGTTTGCATTTCCTATCTCATTTCATTCCAAAGTCCAGAGATGAGAGACAGATTCATGAACAGGAAACAGAGGAAAACTGACAGAAAACTAGAGGAAATAGAGATTATAAAACTATATCTTTTAATCAAAATCCTGTGCTCTGTATGGCAAACAGGACCTAACAATCCTACAGAAAAAAACTTCTGTTTGTGCTCATCAGCATGGCAAATGCAGCTGGTGACCTCCTTTCCCTGCGCCTGCGAAACTCAGCTTTGAAGACTGCAAATCACTGAACTGGGATTTCATGTGACCTTACATTCAGGCTACACTTTGCTGGGCTAAAACATGGGTGTGCCACAAAAGCTGCTGTCACCACAGAGTGGTACTGTGCAGTGGGAAGTTGTCAGGAAACACTGAGACAGGAGGTGGCTGTTGGTGACAATTGGTGGTGAAGACCAGAAGACCTTCACAGCTGTTGTGTCCTTAGGGCAGATTAGACTTTTGTTAGAAACAGAACACCAGAGCAGGTAGAAGAGCTGAAGTGAGGCTGAGAGAATCCAATTCCATGGATTGTTCAGCCTGGAAAAGGCAAAGCTCTGGGATGATCTTATTACAGCCTTTTAGTAACTGCAGGGGGTCTACAAGAAAGCTGGAGAGGAGCTGATTACAAGGGTATGTAGTAACAGGACAAGGGGGAATGGCATCAAACTGAGACCAGTTTGGATATTAGGAAGAAATTCTTTACTGTGAAGGTGGTGAGGCACTGGAACAGGCTGGCTTGAGAACTTGTGGCTGTCCCATCCCTGGAAGTGTTCAAGGCCGGGTTGGATGGGGCTTTGAGCAACCTGATCTAGTGGAAGGTTTTCCTGCCCATGGCAGAGGGATGGGAACAGGATGGTCCCTTTCAACCCAAACCACTGAATGATTCTATCATTTGCATAGCCTTTCCTCTGGACTCTATGTAACTAATGAGAGGTTGAGATGTTGAAGCTGGATGTGGGCTTCGATGCCTAATTTTGTCATGGGGAATATTCTATATGCTACTTTGAAACTCCAGTTAATTTCTTGCTTGAGTTTATTTTTCTTCTTTTGTCCTGTTTGAGTTCATTGAGTTAAAATTTGCCTTGAAAAAACAGATTAAGTTTCTAAGACTGTTTCCTACCATAAGAGGAATTAGTAGAACTACTCTAATAAAATATTTTCTTACAGCACAAAACTAATATTCAGATATTCCCCAAACATTTTCTCCAAAAGTAAATGCTCCCTATGGTAAAGCATCCTATATGTAGGATGAAATTTGAGATAATAAATAAGATTTCAATCCCAAATGAATTATTTTTTTTCCTACTATACACTTTCAAGAAGACACATTGTCAGAAGATCTCTGTTAAAGAAAAAGGCCTAGCAGTTACAGCCAAGCTACCAGTAGAAAATTAGTGAAGACTATAAACACCTCCAGGTTTGATAGACAACAGACATTCAGGCCTTAAGGAAACCCCTCCTGATTGTCATAGAATTAGGACTTAAACCCTTCTGTTTAACAAGTGGGACTAATACAAAATCCTGCAAAAAACCCCAGACACACTTGTTCAACCTGAGAAAAGTACATTGCCAGTTTATTTCCACTTGCTTTTAAATGGGCATTATGCTCGAGATCGAGATTTTAAGCCTTTGTTTTTGCTGGGGGCAGAGACGGACTGCTGCAAATTAATGAAGTCATGTGAAATTAACAAGAAACTGTGCTCTTGGAAAAGGCTGTTTGCAATCTGGAACTTCCTGGCTGCATGACCTTAGGCAAGTGAAAGCATGTGGCACCTGTTGGTTTGTGCCATGGTTTGCCCGTCACCACAGCGGTGATGATGCCTTCAAAAGGACTTTGTGCCACACAGCAAAGCCAGCTACGGGCAGAGTCATCTTTAAGGTTTGTGGTCATAATAAAAAAATGCAGCAAGTCTGAAGAGATGCTGTGACACAGTCACATATAGTAGCTAGAAATTATTTAAATACCAGGAATCATAGGCTTATAGTCTAGGAAGTTAAACCACAAAAGAATTTGCAAGGTTAGTGCAGACTTTTCTTTTGAGCTGCTAACTTCCCATTACCCATGCTGCCTACTGTCCCTGATCATGGGTGCATCTATTTTTGTATGTTTGCAGCACAATTGTTTTTCCCTGAAGTTGAGTCTGAAATCCAGACACACTAGAGCTTGCCATGGCAGTATGGCTATTGCTCATGTATTCATTCCATTCTTTGGAAACAATTCAAAGTACCAAGTTACTTGCATGCACCACAGATTAGTTTCTCTCACAATAAATAACCAAGCCTTTGAATTAATTTTCCAGACTATAAGGAAGCAGTTAGAACACACAGTGTACTCTGAGGGAATACTTGTATAATACTGTGCATGCCTTATAAGAAACACTATATAGAAATTAGTACCAGAATTCCATGAAGTTCCAGCATTCCTGTCCAACTATTACTGAAGTTAGTTGAGTGGCTAAACTGCAAACAATGTACATACCACAACATGTTAGGCAGACAGACATATATAAGAACATTTATAGTTCTTATTGTTGCAATAAACTTAACCAATGGAACACGTTAAGAATTCAGATCTGACGTAAGATTTGCTAATGCAACAAAAAGCTATGTCTGGTAGGCTCAACTATACCCATGGAGAATAGTTGAGCTTAGCAAAACCACATAATATCTAGTTTTTCAGGTCTACACTTAAAAAATCAAAAGATCCTCTCTCAGACTCAACAGTAGTGCTTTTTTAACTTTTACTGCTACAAAGCAGAAATTTTAAGAAAGCTGTCTTTAAAAATGCAAACTATAATCACATAAATTGAAACTATGTTTGGCAGGAACATTTCTTGGCATTGCATCTTAGCATATGAAGAAAAGTATGTCTCTGACATAACCATTTAGATCATGTAACATTCAGTACAAACTCTGAACCACCTATGTGTGCTCCATGCACACAGGTGTGGTATTAGGAAGTCAACTGCACTGTCAACAGGTCACAGAGCACGAGGGGGTATTCAGGTGTTTCAAAGATGGAGGAAAAGGCCCCCGCCACGTTATGCTGATCTCTTCCTGTATTTGCATATCTCTCTTAAATTTATCCTGTGAATATCTACTCATGGAAAGCTCTGCCTTCAGATTTTAAAATTCTGATACCACAGTAAGATTTTGTAGCCACATATCCAGGTTTCTAAGGAGTATTTCAACATGCTCAAGTTGAAGCGAGTGTGTCCACTGCGTGTGGTGAGAATGCTCACATGCTTGAGAAATGGGTGCTCCTACATTCCCTGCACAAATAGGCTGAATTGGCTGTGAGGAGGAGAGAAAAAGTAACTTGTAATACTTCAGGTTAATACAGGAAAGCAGAGCTACTTCTTTCTCTTCCCTATTTTACAACAATATTAAAACCTCAGATGAGATGGAGAGTGTCATCTATGTGAAGATGCAGCAGAGGGGTGGTGCTGCCTTTCGGGTTTAGGGCTTTTGAATCAGTTCACCAAAAAGTTGTGGGCCGTTATAACCCTCACACATAGACCCACTTTAGATACTTGAAGGCAATCCTGCTTTAATTGTTTGCAAAAGTGCAGAAGGAGAATCCCAGCTACAATTTTATGACAGCAGAGGGTGTGTATTTTTTTATGTACCAGTAATTGATGGAAACAAGCTTTCCATCTTGTTTCTCAACTTGTTATTTAAAGATATATAGTTTAGACCAACACTGAGCTCTGACACCATTTAAACCAGTTCAGACTACTTAAGGCGGTAAATTGCAGACAACGAGGAAATTCCCTGAGTTCTTCCCCCTGTCCATTGAGCCTTCCACAGAGTCCTTGGCTGGGCTTAGGATGCAGCCTTGGCTTTCATTAGGTGAGCCTGGCTGAGGAGCCTTAGTGTCACTGCAGCTCTGCAAGTACACACCCCCCACAACAATATTGCCACAGCATGGAAAGAGTAGGTATCAATAAACTGCACTCCATCAAAATTAGCTTTACAAGGGATTATTCCAGTTTGCTTGAAGGTTTCTGGGGAGAGGGAGAGAGACTTGAGAAGGGTTTATAAGCTAGTATTGAGTGCTTAAGTATGACTTATTTTAGGAAAAAATATTTTTCAGTATTTCATCCTTATTTTTTCAGAGGAGGAAAAGAATTCCATATTACCTTAATCTGAAACAGAACTTCTTTTAACTATTCAGAAATACAAAAAGTCATGATGAAAGAGCCTCGAGGTGCCAACTGTAGCAGCACATGAATCGGGACACACTAAAAATACTTCAGTAATGGCCAGCTTCTGCTTTTTTCCTCTCGAAGCCTGTATTTAACATTGTTCTCCTTCACTTAGGAACATTTCCCGTTTTCTAGTTCCCTCTATTCCACCAGTTCTTTCGAAGATTAGGAAACATTACAAAACAACTGCAAAAGCCATCTTCATAAGACATTAAAGCATTCAGCAATTAATTAAGTTTTTTTTAATTTGCATAAGACTCACACATCATAATGAGTCACACACTATTTCCTTACAGCTTTGAAAATAGACACTTTGAAAATATTCCTCTTTGCGCTGCAGGTGAAGCCGACACATACTTTGCTTTGAAATCTGCGTTATCCACTCCAGACCCGTGTTT
>VXBC01006029.1:291748-376330 GCA_013399945.1 Ploceus nigricollis | reverse complement strand
ACCTTCCCCCCGGCCGGCACCGTCAGCCTGTTCAGCTTGTCCATGCCCGTGAGCGCTGCCCCGCCGGGACGCGCTGCGCTCGGCCCGGCACCTGCCGGCTGCCCCGGGCCGGGCTCTCCCTCCACCGGGTCCCGCCGCGCTGCCGGAGNCCAGCAGTCAAGAGTGGCTGCAATGGAGGTGCCCCTAGGTGGCCAGGTTATCCCACTGTGAGCCTCACCACGGAAGGGAGGGTGTAGGGACACAGGGTTCTTTGCAGCCTGGCAAGCCACGCTTGTCTCTGACTCCTCTGCAGAGCTTGGATACTCTGCTCCCCTTCCTCACCCCTTGTTGCAGTAGGACTGAATTGGACAATTCTGCTTTCCCATCCACCCTCCTGTTTGGGGTGTGGATTTACCCTGAGGGGTACCCAGGAGGCCTTTGTGGGGGCAGCCTGGGGTATTGGGCCCTGGCATTGGGAATGAGGCTTAGCACAGGGAAGGAGCAGGGAGAAGCAGAGGTTTGTGTCCTTCCTTTCAGCAGGTGCCTACGAGCATCAGTCAGCATCCAGGCATGGATGGTGAATGGTCTAAATATATTTGTGTCCCTGCTGATGAAATTGCTTGCACGGACAAAAGGCTGCACAAATTTTTAAAATTTCAAAGTGAAAGGAATGTCTTGAAATAAGGTCATTTTTGTATAGTGCTGTTACACACACCATGATGCCTTCAGTATCTGAAAAATGCTTAAAACTAACATTTTTTAAACCACTTCTTTCCTGCACTGGCCTGTAATACATACAGCCAAAGGGAAAGGGTTGGTGGGTGTATTCTCTGGCAGTTTGGTAATCTGCACTTCACTGACCAAAATTATGCTGTCTGAGCCTTTTCCTATTCCTCCTTAAGAACAGGAAAAATAATTTTATCTGTAGTCTTTTCTATTCTCATGTGTTTCCATCTGCTTAAGACTGCTCTCTCCTGGATAATTGGAATTGTCTGCCACTGTGTTCTGGAAGCAGAGATGTCACTGAACAGAAAAAGTTTCAAAAGTTTTTTTCACAGAAAAATGTAGTGGATTTGAAATACCACCTTCCAAAAAACCCCCTAAAATAAACCCTAGTAAGATTATCAGGGAGATGGGAGACTTTCTAAAGAAAGAGATTATTGGCTTAATAAGTATCAAACTACTATTTGAAATAATAGCAAGAGAACATTTTATGGCCAAAGATAAACACTTTAATGGAATACTCTCTTCTGTGGAGAAAAATTGTTCAGACTTGTAATTACAGCCATGAAATTTTTCTGTTGTCTACAGCTGCAAATTTTGTGGATTGTTGCTAAGGGTATGTTTACACAGTTGGTAACTTTCATTGCATTAAGACCACAAAACTGTAACAGATGAATTGGAGTCCAGCACTATATCAGAGAGGGTTATTATTTTTATAGATCATAATGTGAAGCATTTATTGCTGTAGTACATAATTTAAAAGAGTTACTTTACAAGTTTGTGGTCGTATGATCCTGCACCTTTCCACTCCCAGAGGATATTGGGACAAAAAGTCTATATTTACTGTCAAACACTGGATTTCAGAATAACTTCCCTTCAGTTTTAAAATACAAAGGGAAAGTACAAAAGTCAGAAAGGAAAGAGAAAGAAAATATGACAGAAGTCTACACGTAAAGAAACACATATATGTAAATTTGAATATCCATTATACTCCATTGTATTATTTATAAACAATCTTTCCTTTTTTATATAGTGTTATAATAGAGAACAAGAAAGTCACTGCTTTGAGGAAATTATAATCGAAAGTATTTTGTGATTGAAGAAAGTTTCTGATTGTTAGTTTAGGAATAATATGCATAAGTGATAGCTGTACAAGATTTTAAATTTCTGGTTATTAGTGAATTTTACCAACATCTGCAGCATGGATTTAGATATTTAACACCTTTCTCTGTATTGTAGCTATCTGGGGTTATGTCATACATTTAAAACAGTCCTGTTTGTTTTGTCATAATGGTGTTGAGTCAGGATTGTGTTTATAAACAGACTGGTGAGTGCAGACTAGTTTGCACTGTTTGTATTTTGAAACTACTCACAAGGTGTATGTTATTTGTATAGCTTTTGCTAGAAAAGGTTTCTATTAGTTAGCAAATAGGAAGACAATACTGATACAGTAGAGTCTTCCAGGAGAAGTTATTGGTTTTTAAGGTATCTTTTCCTTAGGCATTGTGATTTCTTTCAAGCTTAACCTTTCCTTTAGGTTAACTTTCATCATTCTGTTCACAGGAGAATTGCTCCTTTTATGAAGAAAACTACTCAGAGTATCATGAGGCTTCTGAAGAAATTATAGACTTCTATTATTATTCTCATTCCTGGTGGAACTGATACTACCTGAGTCAAAGTGCACCGTGTAATTTTGTTTGTTTCAGGTGGTCTGTGGGGTGCCACTCCAGCCCAGCAGTGACGTACTGTTCGCACACGGGTATGGTGGCACCCACCTGTACCCATCCACTCATTCTTTTCTTCTTTGAGCGTTGGGTGCAGGCTTCTGTCACAAATGTCACTTGACACAGACCTTTGAGCTGGCCCAGAACTGCTTTGCATTAAGAAAACTGATACACAAAGATGTCAGAGTAGAAAGCAATGCTCATAAAGGAACGGCATTTTGAGCTTGATGTAGAATGAGTTCTAAGCCTGGGAGTCTGCTGGAGCTATGCCATGGGGCTGTGTTTCAAATGGTCTTGGGGCATTGGCTGTGAATGAACAACACTTCAAATCTGTCCAGAAAATGGTGCTTTCCCAGAAACGGGTGCTCCATCCTGTGGACTCTGCAAGGCACATGACAGGTATAGATGTATACAGATATGTTGGTTTTGTCTTAGGCTGGTTCGGGAGCATTTACTTCTTTAATCCTGATGAATTTATTCCCATTTTTCATTATGATTAACAGAGGATCTGAAGCTACAGTCATCTTGATGATAATAGAAAAGTGTTGCTGGAAAGACATCATCTGTAAGGTCTGTGATCAGAAATTAGCTGCATTTGTTATTTTGCAGTGTTTACTTTGCTGCTTTTTTTTTTGTTTTGTTTTCAAGGGAAAACCCAATAAAATACTAATGCATGGAGGTATATGATACATAACTAGTACTGCTTTTGGTTAAAAGCTGAAATTGTTGAAATTTGTTGGTTTATCTGTAATTTTGAATAAATCTCTGGAAAGGGACAATCTGGCAGAGAATACTGCTAAGACTATACATGTGAATCATACTTTTATTTCTTTAAAAATAAAAAATAATACTAAGAAATAATTGACTTTGGAACTCTTTTTCAGAATGTATTTAAATCTATCTATTTGTGGGCTATATGTGAACAATATTTGTACCCGTAATATAAAAGGAATATAACTGGTAATTCATGTTGACATTCCAAGCAATACAAATTTACTTCTGTGTTCTTGAACTCTAGTATCTATTAATTAAAGCAACAGTATGGATATGTCTAATATTCTCATGTATTTCTTCAGATTATTCCCTGAGCCAGAGGAATGAAATGAGGAACTAATATTAATTAAAGGTAATTAATGATATCAGCCAGATCAGTGACTTATGAAATGCATGGTAAGGTATGTTAACTGAAATGGTACCATATTTTTAGCTTATAGTCTGTATTCTGAGAGCTTGGTAAAATAATAAAAAGCCATGAAGCTGTGCAGTGAGGAACTAAATAGGAGAAATGACAGAGCTGTGGTAGCAGGTGTCTGTCATACTCAGTGCCAGAATTGTGAAGAAGAAACTGAGACCTAATGCTCTGTCAAGGATATCATTGGAGAGTACCTAAAATGTGCAATAGCAGTAGGTAGAGGAGAATGGAAAACAGAAAAGCTAGTATAAGAACTGTAAAATACATAGAATCTCCTTTTGTTTTTCTTCCCAGATTTTTTGGCTATTAGAAACAGAAGGAGATTGTCAGAGTTTGAAAAATTAGGCGTGGCTTGTAGAAGAATAAAATAAAATATTTTAAAAGACAGATCAGGTAATACTGTCCCATTATCATTTTTAGCAGCAGTCTCAGTCCAGACCAAAACAGATTTGGACAGGGAGACTGACCTGCCTCCCTACTATGGAGAATGTTCTCTAATCCCTCTATCCTCCAGGAGCGTGATAAAATAACCTGCAAGACGTGGTCTGAGTAGTTCTGAACTGTAGCATCCTGTGGGACTGCTGCTGTTAGTATGGCAAAAGACTGGCCATAGTCTGGCCTGAAAACAGTTCCCCTCTTCAAGAATTCAGAGCATATCTGAATTTTATTTCTAAGAATTACAAACAAACATCAAGACTCTAAAGTCAAAGTGTGTTTATACTGTATTTGAGGGGGAGCATGGTGCTAGAGCTGGTGACAACTGAGCAGTCTCTGGAACAAGATGTAGCAGAGCTTCGCCTTGAAGCAAGACATTTCTGGTCATGTGCAGCATCCATTAGAGCAGTGTTCCTGCAGCTGAGCAGCTCCTGTGCTTGATGGTAACTCCTCAGTCCCAACACTGCACCCACTGCAAGCATACAGGTGCTCTGAAGCACTGAAAATTAGAAGGCCAGCATGAAGATGCTTGTGACTCATAGTTGGGTGAATATGTACATTATGATACTGTCTGTATTTAGGTGGTTGCAGGTGATCTGTCCGGAGAGGCTTTCTGATGCCCTGAGTCATGTGGTGATGAGGGTCAATGCATCTGCATGCAGTTGTGCTCAAGTGCTGCCATGTCAGTGTCTGTGGTGTTACTAAGGTAATCCTACATTTCTCCCATTGTATGCTCTTGGAAAGGGACTTTATAAGGAAGGTGGTAGTAAAAAGGTATTTATTTGCATGCTGAACACAATTTCTGCATTTTTGGGGGGGCAAATCTTTGAAATATGTATTTTTGGCAAAGCTATTAATTCTATGGGTTTCAGACGGCTGGGTTTCAGGTCTTGAATTCTGTTGCACAAGGGGCTGCTGTGGCATTCCTACCAAGTGCACTTCATCTTTTCCAGCCCAGCTGCACTGAGCAGCCTCCTCTGAAGCCATTTCAAGTGTCTGGTTGCTGCAGCCCCAACTGTCTGCCTTGCAGCTGCATCTGACCCTCCTGCTATGGTCCCTTAACTTCTCCTTGCAGTTCGTCTTGTAACTTCTTGGCTTTGCTTGTCTCGATGACCCCATTTTTAAGTACTGCAGTTTTCATTGTTTGGTATCATCTCAACCTGTTATTTTCTCATTTCTGAACTGAATAAAGTTGACATGATTTGGTTTAGTACTTTCCTCCACTATCTCAGAAATAGTACGTAGACCACCTGACATCACAGCATAAACATATGAACTAATGAATGAAGCTCTCCACATGCTTATACAAAAGCAAAAAGAGGTTGTGTTTTCACTCATTTTCACAGAGGCTGGTCTAAAGCTAGAAGAATGAAATGTCCCTCCTGCAGAGAGCATAAATATATGTTGATAACACACTGTAACTTAAATATTGTATTTCTTCCAAAAACTGAGAGGACTCCAGTTTGGGCACTTGGAGCAAAATGAGCCCAGACATCTGTTCTGTTTTCTGCCCAGCAAGTACTTGAGCTGGGGCACATGTGGAATTCTGCTAAACTGGATTATAAATTAATGGCCCTTCACACTTCATTGCTTGAATGAGCCAGAAGTTATTTTCTTCTGGTTTTGAGTCCCAGGTGCAGCACTTTCTGACTAACAAATATGATTCTCTAAAAGGGAAGAAAGACCAGTGATTTGAAATTACAACAACCTGTTCTCTGTGGTCTGAGTACAGACATGTAATAGAGAAAAGGAAAGCACATCAACTGACAGGGTGGAGGAAAGGGATCCTGTCCAGAAATAAGATGTTGGTGAAGAAGTGGTTTGTGATTTGGGCAACAGCTTCCATTTCTGGTCTTTGCTTCTGGCTTTGTGTAGAAACCTAAGCAGGTCATTTGCATACGCGTCCCAGACAGATGACCCATTTCTTTGATTTTTGGTACCCAAATTGAGTTGCTATGTGACTGATATTCCATTGCTATTTAGGCTGGTCTAGAGTACTAACAAAGGGAAAGATACCTACTTTCACAAAAACTTAGTGAGATGAAGCTGGCTGTTACAGTCCCTCCACCTGGACCAGCGCAGGCTTTGTTCTCAGAGGCTGATGCCCTCTTGCTCTTCAAAGAGGGCTGATAGATCTCTAGTCTGTCTCACTGTTATTAAAGTGTATCTCTGCTCTATCTTACTGAAGGTCCCTAAAAATGAGCATAGTTTCAATATTCAAGAAACACTTAGAACTTTTACCCTCATCCCCTCTAATGACATTCCATAGATGGCTGAGCATGGTAGGGTAGCATGAAAAGTGATTGGGCAAGGTTCACTAATTCTGTAATTTTCTAATTTTTAAATTGTCCTGAACATTCATTTTAATGTGTAATGGAAAATCGTGGAGCTGAAGAAGAGGAGACTCTGGAGACACTTCTAGGCTTGTACTGATATATGTGTTATATATATGTGTGTACATAATCCAGCTGAAGCTGCAGCATCTGTGCCTCTGTGCTTTCCTAAATGGGATAGGGAGGACAAAATGTGCCAAGAAGATATTCAGACAGCTTGAAACTGGTTTCCATCGTGGCATCAAGGGTGTTGGGAAGATAATTTGGGATTTTCTCTGACATCTTCATACTTTATCAGTTCTTTGGTGACGTCCAGATAATATCAACTGGGATTTAATCTGTTTGAGAATGGGATTATTTTCAATAAGAAGGGACTAAGTTAATTTATTTCATTGGTGTTTCCCGATGCAATTTTCAAGAAAATGGAAAGAATCCCTCCAATGCTGACAATATATCTTAACCCTGAGGCCTTCCTCAAAATTACAATAGTGATAATTCAGTCTAACAGTGGTATGTGCATGAAGAAAACCTTTTGTTATATATTCTTTCTGCTCAGCCCAGGGGCAGGAATATAGTACACAGAACCACAGGAATTAAACACTGCCAGGTTCATTTCCACTTTAACCACACCTGCAGTACAGTAGCACAGTAACAACTGAACTGCCTCCTCTGCTCTTTGAAAAGTAGGAAGACCCCAGCAAATATCTGCATGTCAGGACTTGATCAGAGAATAAAAACTTTGTGTATTTTTGTATATTTTAAGCTTTTGAGAGAACTGTTTTGCTACTATTTCTAGAATCGTTTTCAAAGACTGAATTATATTCTCCAGTGAATTCCAATGATTCTTGTATACAGATACCTGTTTTCTCTCTATAAGCTCTGCCAAATATAGTTTCTAGCTTACTCTTTATGCTCCTTAGTTGTGAGGGGGCCTCTCCTCATTCTTGTGTAACTGGTGTCATTGCAAAGGTCTCCACTGCTCATGGCAGGATGGAAGAGGCACTGCTGCAATGCAAGTGTCTGTTGCCTCCTTTCTGCTGCAGAAGTGTAATATTTTCTGCTGGTGTAAAAGAGGATGAATGAATTTTGTTCATTGCTTTGCTGAACAAAAATATCCTAGATCCTCCTGTGAACAGGAGAATATCCAGAATTCATTCTAATCTTCAGGCAATGGATGCTTCTGTAAGTATTTGATGCCTGGGTAGACTTTTCTCATAGACTTTCCTCATAGACTTCCTATGCTAAAAATGACTATAGATAATGCATAAAAATGGGATTTGAGGTAAAATTCAGATACTTTTTTTTTCCTTTGGAATGTTTATAGTGTCCTATAGTATGTTTATAGTATGTGACACTAGAGTTATGTATTGGAAACCTGTTCTGGTCCCTTTTAGGTATCATTTTTTACTGGGAGGTCTTGCTGTATAAAGAGTATTTTCTGAATTTCCAGCCCTAGCCTTTTCCAGTTTTGGGAATAAGTGGAGGTTTTTTAAATGGCATTTAAGCTACAACAAAACCTAATGAAAGCAAGAACCAAATCTATCTGTTTAGACATAAAACATTCAGCCTGAGTCAGGACTGGTATTTGAAAGATATAGCATAACAAGAAAACATTATGGTATATCCCAAGGATAGGGGAAAATCTTTTCTGCTTACTAAGTATTGGAATAGAAGTCACCTACTGCCTTTGTTTTTCGGTTCAAAGCTTTCTGTGGAGTGGGGAAAGTCCAAATGCAGATTGTCTGAACAAGACAAGATGTCTGTACTGCTGGATCTTGCTTCAAGAGAGAGCAAATGCTCTTTATTATTTTTTAAAGGAAACACCCTAGTTGTCATAGAAATCTCATTAATATTATTAGTATTTTTGTTAGGAATTGTCTTTGGTTTAAGTGTATGTAAGTGTTGATGTCTGTGTAAAAGCTGAAAAGTGAATTTTCCACATTAAGTTGTTTACCTTCCTAATAAAGAAATAAAAGAAAAAATGTGAGTGGAGAGGGGAGAACAGAAAAAGGTGTTAATGTGTAACATTTCCAGTTCTTGTAGTTTGAACTATGCAAGTTCAGACATCTCAAGTGGAACACCTCAGCATTACAAAGGTACTTTCCTGGTATGTAACAGCTCTTACAATTGAGAATTTATTCATATGATTCAGGAAAAGACCTTGCCTATTCTTGGAAGGCATGGATGGAAAATTTAAGTTTGGAGTTCTTAAAAATTATGATCAAATCAAATAAAAAAGATGTTAGAAACTCATCTAGAAATCAATTATAGAATACTTACATGATTTAAGAATAGTTAATTTTTCTGCATATGCTATAAATTCCTGGTGGAATAAAGTATTAACATTTTTCACAGAAGTGAAAATTGATAGATGTTTATTTCAAGCAAAGATCAAATGCTGCCCACACCATAATTAAACAGAACTTGTAATTATGTGTTCTGCAACTCAGCTCACTTATTACCCAGGATCTTCCATAACTGCATGTTGCTATATACAAATGGTAAACTCAAGACTTGACACCTCAGACCTGATTTACAGGTGAGGATTTCTCATTTACCTGGCAATCTGTCACAGCCAGAACAGGCTTCTGAATTAGCATGTGATAGAAAGTACTGATTTTGTGATGAAAGATTTCAATCCTGATTTTGTAAAGTAGCCCCCAGAGCTCCCGAGCTGAGAGCAAAATTTATTCTGAGTTTGATCTGGGATGAATTTCTAATCACGTTAGCTATAAAGGCAGCTTTTTAATTTCACGGTCCCTGGGAAAATGAAACTTGGGTAAGCTGAAAGCATTATGAAAAAACTTCTGCATAAACATCTGATACTGTAAGTCTTGGAATATCTACACTGGAGTGATGGAGCTGTAATTACATTTCTTTCTTGAGAAATGCTTCCAAATTTTGGATGTTTGTAATTGAGTTATATCCTATATGCCGGGTTTTGCTGGATACAGTTATAAATACCAATCTTATTTGCACAGCAAGACAGCATGTTTGGAGAGGCCTTAAGGTCCAGTATTCTTGTGTATCTGCGGTATGAGGTTGAGTATGGTACCTGCACTCTCTTAAAAAGTGCTCCTGAATGTAGCTTGATATTCTTATATATAGTGTTGTCCCTGGCATAAATGTTAGCACTGACTAAAGGAGCCCATGACTGGAATCAGTGGGATGTTTGAAACTGCTCCCAGGGGAAGTATCTGGAAAGTGCAGTTGTACTGGCATTCTTGAGAGCGAACTGGTTTTGGGTGATCTCAGGCTTTCAGGGTGAGAGTTTATCAACTGAGTCTGCTGTGTGGAGTGAAAAATACAATGGTGCTTGTGCAGGAGGGAAGGCTTTAAGCAAAGCTCGAAATTTCAACATGCTGTTGGGATTGCTGCAAACATGTAAACCTGTGAGAGCAGTTTGTTGCACAACCCGGGCAGCTCCAGAGAGGGTTTGGACTTGTGACTCAGTACTCTGCTGTCCTGTGTTTTAAAGCAGCACTTCTCTTCCCATACTGTTTAGCAAGTGGGGAAGAAAATCTTCATTATTGCATTTCAGAGGTAGGGCAAGACACTAGTAGAGACTGCACCTTGGTAATTTCACCTTAACATCCAGTAGTTCCTCAGAAACAATCTAGGTAGACCTGTGGCTTTAAGTGTAGGTGGGAACTAGTTGATATGGGGCTGTCATTAGGCTGTCAAAGCCAGCATTGACATAGTAAACCCAAAAGAATATAGTAAGAGACTTCATGAGAAGTGTAGTGCAAAAAAAGTTTACTTAAGGGTATCAAAACAGAATTACTATGATAAACTCTTTCCAGATAAACCATTTTGTCTTTTTTGCCTAGACAATTTTTTCCCCTTAGAGAACAAGCATGGTACTGGCTAGAGGGAAAAGAGCCTTGCATTAAGTTAGTGGAGGTGTTTGGGGCAGAGGGCAGGGAAGCACACCCAAGCATGGCTGCAGATTGCTCCTGGTACCCCTGTCATGAGATGTCCCAGCAGAATGGGGAATAACCATGTGTTTTAGCTCAAAGAGCACTTACAGCTTTGTGGACTCAAAATCCTGTTGGAAACAAGAATACCAAGTGTTGAACTAGAATGGGAAAGGCAAAGAGCTTTTGCTGGTGGTCAAGGAAATTAACTCCTGCCTGATGAAGCCTCATGAAGAAACTTTCATAAAGGCAGAGACCTGAAGCCCTGGCCACTGCCAGGAGAAACACAGGATTTCAGTCTCACCGTGTCTGACAATTATTAATTTTCTGTTTATCTGTCCTCAGTGTTTTGGTCCATTGGGAATTACTTGCTGTATGAACATGCTTGAACAGGCCAGCTGATCTGTCTTAGGTGGATCAATGTAGACTGTCTCCAGTTAAACTGTGAGTGCTAGAAACTCAGGCAGATTTTGCAATAGCAAGTAGTATGATGTAAGAGTAACAGATTTGAGATTGGAAGTTGGTACTAAGGATATGACATCCATACTGTGAATTTAAGGAATTTTAATGCTTTAGACAATGGAATTCATATAGCAAAACACTTTTATTATTCCAATATACAGTTTGAGGATTCAAGGCTTGAACGCTCACATCAGTAGAAGTGCAACTCTTGGCCTAATTTCAATACATGTGTTTGCCCCAATATTGTAGGAGATCAGCTTCATTTATGTCAGAAACAGAAAATGTATCCTTGGTTGACTTTATATTAATTCTCTCTACATTTTCTCTCAAAATGATGTCCCAATAGACTAAAGTGCTTTGCAAGAAAGTCCATTCATTTTTTTACTTATCTAGTTAATTATTAAATTAAACCCAGAAGAATATTTGCCTATGCTCCCAGTGAATTCCTATCAATAGGAATAGGAATTTATTGGGTAAAAATGCCATCAGGTTTATCCACTTTCTTACCAATAGAGTGGAATTCAGAAAACAATTTGCAAATAGATCAATGTTTTCCCAGCTAGTGATGGAGGGGAAAGCTACATGAAATAGTAACAACCATTAGGTGAAGAACAGCAGCACACTATATTAAACTGATGTCTTCTTGGTTTCATTGGCTCATAGAGAAAATTCCCTAATATTATTTCGGTGTAGTACTAGAAGAGAAATAATATTTGAACATTAAGGATATCCTTTGAAATGAACTTGATTTGTCGCAAGTTATATGAAGGCATTTCTCAACTGTTATATCTATATTTGCTTATTCAGTACTGTATTTAAATTCTATTTAAATTACTTTCAACATAGCACTTTGTTAAAATGATCACTTAAATAAATCCATAAGTAGCAGATGAAATAATTATGAAAGTTTGACCTCAAATACAATACAAACAAAGAGTCTTTATGTTCTGGAGTAAGTTGAACTTCTACTTTTACTAGTATTATGGTTGTCCCTTTCTGCTCTGAGGAAGAATAACATCCAGCATCTGGTGCAGAAGAGATTTTCCTGTCAGCTGATCTGAACCACAGCTCTTGTAGACATTCCAGGATCCTAATCCTGAGGAAGTACCACCCCCATCAATTAATGTTAAAGTTCACATGAGCAGGAGGTTTCAATTCTCATTTTTCCTGATTTATTAACAGAGCAACTGTCAGAGTAGAAGTGTATTAGTCATTCAATGGGGAAATGGAAAATAATGAGACACTTACGGCTGGTGCATTGTTTTGAATCTGCTCAGCTCATATTCTGATGCATTCTGAAAAGAGAGAAAACAGGTTTTATAGTTTAAATGAAGATCATTTTAATCAAGAGCAATTCAAGAAGTGAAATACATGATATTTTAAAAAGTGAACGAAGGAAAGACCTGAAAAAACCAGTTTTTAGTTTTGTAGCTACACGCTTGTCTCATCTTGGTTAATGCTTAACTTTTTGTTAGTAGCCTGTTGTAATATTTCTAGAAAGCTGGTGGCACACATTACATTGCTAAACTGGAATTTTACCAGGCATGTGGCAGATTAAATTATGCTGGTTAATGAATCATTCAAGAAGTGATAAGCAGCCATTTAATATGGTCTCTTCACCACAGAATTTCTTTGTATTTTTTTCACTCAAATCAGCAGATTAGTATAACAATGGCTGAGTGGAAGATACTTTAACAATGGCTGGAATATTATTAACCTCATGTTTGCTCTGTTCTTGTTCTATAAGTTCTGCATGATTTCTCAACCCATGAAAAGCTGGTGATGAAAAAGAAGTAGAATTTGTAGTGTGCTACCTTGGCACACTACAAAGTGCCCATTCTAGTGCTGAACAAGCTAATTCAGGTACTGGAAAGAGTTTCACCAAATGATTTCAATAGTTTGTGTAGCTCTATATACCTTTCACCTCAACGTGAGCAAGGAGTTCATGCAGTACTTTTGATGTTCAAGCTAGTGCACAGCTTGCAGGCAAACTTCTCAAGTCAGAGTTTTAAGTTAGTCTAAATAAAACCTTTTTTATCTATGGGTTTTTCTTTAGTGCAAAATTTCCAGTACGGTCTCTGGATTGTACTAAGACCAAGTGTGGGATTGCATGTTTTCAGTCCAGAAACCTTCTAATGCTAAAATGCCCCCGTTTTCAGCATAGATTTCAGCAGAGGATAGGTCAGGCTGAAAACATGCCCATTTAGTAGATGCAATCCCAACACTCCATCTATTTTTGTGTTGGGAAGAGCAAATTAATTTGTGTATTTCCTGACACTTCCTAGGTGTGTCTATAGTGGATATGAAATCTCTGAAATAGATACTTTCCAATGAACTCAGTGATACTGAGTTCACTGTGGTATGACTGATGTTTGCCCAGATCTGTTTTTTCTGAATAATGTCCCAACCATCAGTCCTAAACCAAACAATTTTGCCTTTTTCTCACCATCTCATCAGCATGATAGATGGGTTTGTATCAGGCATACAAATGGAGACACCAATAAGTGTATGAGAGAAGATCAAGTGGAGGACATACACATTCTCAGAGAAAACATATTTCCTCAGTCTATATTTCAATCCCAGCGAATCTCTGCATTTCTTTGACATATTTGTTGTGAAAATATGCCATTTCAGACAGTAGAGAAGCCCCTACATTTAATATTTAGCCTGTAATTATACTGTAACAAAAAGCAGCTGCATATCTACATGTAGTGGGTATGGTAATTAGCAGATGATCCAGCAGATCTAGAAATCACCAAATTCTTGAGGAAATTTGAAACTGCATTGAACTGTGTGATTGCCACACAGGCCCATCTGGGCTCCTTTGGCTTCATCAGCTGTAGTGATGACTCACCAAATTGCCTCTGCATATCAATGACCAGCAGGAGTAGGGCCATTTCCTCACCTCCTCTTGCACTTTTTAAGTAAAAAGAGGAGGAGGCAACTATGCTTTTTGTTGCAAGGGTTTGATTTTTGTTCCCTCCCTTTTCTTTGCAAAATAGAGTATTTAAACCTTTACTTGTTCGTATAAAGATTGCCGGGGTGTAATGGCTTGGCGATTTCAGAGAAATATCTTCCAAGATGCTGTTTGCCGGAATGTGCTGCCTAAGCACAGCTGCCTTTCCACACAGGCAAGTGCTGTGTGTATAGTCAGATCAGGCACTTTTTAAGCTTGCAGTAGAGCTTGGTAGAGAAGGAAGCTATGGATCTAAACGATTCCTTTACCGGGGAATGTTTTATTGAGAGAGTTTTAACCTATTTCTCCTCCCCGGGACAGTCTTCAATTGGGGGATCAAGTTGTGTGTCTCACTGAGGTTTGGGATGATTGCTATCTATGGGTCCAGCTGAAAGCTTTTTTTTTTTCCCTTCTTCAGTAAAACGCACGATTGATTGAAACTAAGAGCTGCTGCTGCTCTTTAGCAGCAGAATTCTGGTCCTAGGAAAGACTACAAAAATATCTTGCAAACTCAACACTTTTGAAATTACATGGTAGCTTCTGTAGAAAGATGACTAATGCTTCCAGGTTTTAATTAACCATTGCTTCTGTTGTTGCTTATGATATACACAGTTAGTGATTCATATTGGCATGAATGGAATAAGTTGCAAATGAGTATGTGTGATAAAGAAGAAGGTAAAGTAGTTTCTTTCCTGGAGGGATTTGAGTTGCCAAATGTACAATGAGGAAATAAAGGGACAGATTGAACTTAAGGGGTTTTTTGTGGTTTTTTTTTTTTGTTTGTTTGTTTGGTTTTTGTATGTGTTTGGTTTGTTGTTTTATATGTTTGTTTTGGTTTTATGTTTACAGTTTTATATTAGAGCACAATTTAGAAAGCGTATAAAAAAATCTGTGCTCTTCTAGCCTGCTGTTGATTTCCTCATTTCTATTGGCTGCTTCATTCTCCCAGGATCAACTTTCTTACTAACTCACTCAGTTCAGTAGCTCAGAGTAACCAAAATTCCTAGCTTGCAGATCAAGCCAACTAGCTTTGTTCTACAGATAGCATCCTGGAGTGAGAGAAATGCTGTAGTAGTGCAAGTGTTTGAGGTGTGTCTTTGCTCCTTTACTTGCAGAAGCATGTCTTGGACCGGAGCCCATCCTGCTGTAGCTGCCTGCCACCATGTGTGCTGACACAGGAGACACCTTGAATCAAAAGCAAAGAGCAGGTACGATCTGTATAGTCTGGAGCTGCAGGTGCACAGAGGGTTTTGTGAATTTTCATCTGGAGAGCTTTAGACTGGCTCATGCCCATGGACTGTGCAGTGCATGCAGAGCAGTTTGGCATGTCTGAGGTGCTCTGCTTCTGTGCATGTGCTTGCAAGGGAGCAATGAGGGTGCAGGTGGCTCACATGCTGTGGCTGGGTGGGATTTAGGCATTTTGCAGTCCTGGGGATGCCCGGCAGGTTGATAAGGGATAGTGAGTGTGTGGTAGGAAGGCAAAGGGGCAAAATGTTGCAACACAATATGTAGTGTATATGACACCCTCGTCTGCCCCAGACATGGCACTTCTCTAAGGAAGTCACTAACATTGCTGTCAGCAGCATGGGACTGGATGTGTTTTGGATTCTGTGTTTGCCTTGGAGTTTTTTTGCCATGCTTTTATGGTTGCTAAGATTGTGCAAAGGGATGGTTTCAATGGAGTTGCTGCCTAAAAAAAGTTTTCGGATGTCTTTGGAGAAGGTTGTTGATAGAGTTGATTGCATGATACAGTGTTTTCAACTCTGTCTTGAAGTTCATTGAAGTACATCTTTCCCATTCCTTGCTTTCCATCCCTTTCTGGTAGGCAAGCACTTATATGAGATGGTTATGGCTGCAGGTGCAAAGAATACCTTGAGTAATCCAGGAGAGCTGTGAAGGATCAGTAGGAGCTTGAAAATGTCAGATTTTGATGTGAATGAGGGTGAGGGGTTCCTTTGACATTATGATAAACAAACATGGTGTGTTGCTAGCTAAACTGTCAATATGTGGGCAGTACAGCTTCATGTAAGGTGACAGTCTTGTCATCACTTTATAAAAATTCAGAGCTACATTCTGTAACTTTGCCAGTTCTGAGCATAGACAACTTTGGAGATGTTTGTTGCTTTTTGTGGAGTATACATATATTTGAATGTAATAATGTATAATGAATTTGACTTCATCCCAATTTTCTTCAGTGATTTTTCTTTGGGGGAGGAAATAAAGACAGATTTACTTGCCAAAAAGCAATTCCATTTTGTGATAAAGTAAATGCATGATATAGAAGTTTTGGAATCAATATGACCAAGTTTATGTTAAGATTAGCTAATGAAAACTGTTCTTAAGAAAAACACCTGTAAAGAGCCCTTGTAGGAGATTAGGAGGAATGGACAGCTACATTTTTGACTCTTGAGAGACAGAGATTTGAAGTATAAATAAAAACTATCTGCATTTAGGCAGTCAATGTAAGTAAAAATCTGAAAAATCATAAAACTGTAATAAGCCATATCAATGATATTCCTTATTAACTGGCATGGCAGGCTATCTGTAATTACTTTGGAATTTTTTAGTCAAAAAATGTAATGGCATTTCTTAGTAGAAGTGTCCTTATGGAATATAAAAATATCTCTGGGGAATTAAAGTAAGATTTCAGTGCTGGCCTCTAGAGACACAACCTGAGATACAGAGTTTTGTCAGTGATAGCTGGCAAAAGCTGCCAGTGTCTTAGACTGAGTAAATAATGGAATAAATGCAGAGTGGAATTTTTTTTTCTTTAATAAAGGAGAGCTATGCCCTGAGGGGCTGGGGAAAAAGTAGAGAGAAGGTAAATAAAATGTGAGATACTTCAAATTAAAGGTCAGTTCAGAAAGAATGAGAATTGTAATAAGAATAGAGAGCTGTTTCTATTGTGAATGGAGAATTACTATTTTAAGGGAATTGGCCTTTTTAAGTGTGTAAAACTGACATCTAGTGGTAGCAATAGCACTTTGTGTGCACACTGGCTTTACAGTGAGACCAGTTTGCAGAGCAGATTAACAGATTGTAACTATATTACATACTAAAATTGCAGTTCTCTGTACTTTAGCTGGGTGTTACAGAGCATTTCAAACTAAATCTTGCTTCTTTTAGTAATATCTCACATATAATGCCAGGTTGTGGGTCATCTTTCTGTATGCATGGCCTCATGCTAGAGAAGTGATGAACAGTTTCATTAGAGGAGAAAAGGTTGAAAGGGGGATGAGGATTAAAAAAAGGTGAGGGTAAGAGTTACAGAACTTCAGGGTCAATTGGGAAACTGTTTGGCAGATACCAATCTTAGACCTCCTGCAAAAGAGCAGGAGAAGTCCAGCCTCAGAGCTCTGATGTGTTTCTCAGGTGTGGCATTACTCATGAGTGTAAGCTCCTCTGGGAGAGGAAGCAGGACTTTGTGGCCAAAACTGAGATCTCACATGAATTCAGGCAAGATATGTGGGCTCTGGATTGATAAAGCATATAGGCATGTGCCTAAATAATTCCCATCTTCATTTGCTGAATCATGGTTAATAATTTCTAGTTCACATTTTTGTTCAAAGGGCATTTAAAAATATTTTTCTTTTCTCTTTTGTCTAGTTTGTTTTTAGTGTCTTTGAAGAAAAAAATCCCTTGCTAAAACTCTGCATACCTGCCCCACTGAGACTTTAATTTATCTTTGCCGCCAGTACCATTATATACATAATGTATAAATTCCTAATAACAAGCAAAGATATGCAAAAATGAAGTATCAATTATTTTGAAAAATATTTTTTAAAACATGGCTTAGAGACACCATACCTACAGTCAAATGGTGCAATTTAAAGTAATGAACATGAAAAAATATAAAAGCATCATTCAAATATATCTTCCAGATTATAAAATGAAAGAGATCAGCATTAGAAGACTGGGTGAAGACAGGCAAATCTGAAGGAAGAAGGAAAGCAAGTGTGCTTCAGTGAAAGTGCAAATAGAAGTGGGGGGAAAAAAATAATACATTATTTTTTCTGGGTTAGCAGTTTGTGGGAAGAATTGTCAAGCTATATTGATCTATTTCTGTTTGTGTTTATTTTACAGTTTTCTCATTTCATAATAACTGTTGCAAATATTTCAGAGATAAAAAAGGTTGGTAGCATAATTCTAATTCCATGTGTGTTTGTGCAATTGTGCAGTTTCAAGGCTGGGGTGAATCATATGCTGCCTCTACATTCCATTTCTGTTACTTTCAAAACATGGTGAATCATATTTGTTGAACACAAATGTTGACATTCTGCAATGAGACTTGAGTCACAGTTATAGAAGTGGTATAAGAAACAGCAGCTGTCATTTCAGATAGGCGAGCCTGGTGCTTTAGTGGGAAAGCAGAGCCGAGCAGCAATCCTGTTTGCTGCAGAGCTCCTCTCTAAGGACGAGATTGGTTGTTAACACTCGTGCCAGCCAGAGCTGGGAGATGCAATCTTGTCTGTCCTGAACCTGGTAATCCACTGCAGGTGCTTAACAGCTCTAATAAGCTTTTGACCTTTTGGGTCTGAGTGGGGGCTGTTGCAATGACATGAGGCCGATTGCTGTGTGCAATGTCACTCTGACTTTGTCTGCACTCCCTGGGGCTTCTTACCTCTTGGACACTGATGCCTTTCCAAAGTTGTGGAAGCATGCTAGTAGCACCAGAATTGTTAATATACATGAGATCTCTAAGATTTCAGAGCAGCTGCCTCTGCGTTTGGCTTATATAAAACTTTGCATAGTACAAATGGATTTGTGTTGCTGGCAGTGGTGGTAGCAAGGGAATATATTCAGGACGCGCTTGTTGTAAATAGAACTGCTGGGATTGGGTTTCTTGGTCCGCTGTAGATTTGTCTTCCCTCATGGAATGCTGCTGTTATTTTGTCCTCAGGCATGCTTTTAGTTAAAAAACTGCCAATCTAATATTGTGTTACTAAGGGCTGTGTTCAACATGTAATGAGAGTTTGAGATCTAGATGTTTCCCTTACTGGAAGGAACAGTAGAGTACTCTACATTCTTTAGGGCAGCTGGAATTACTTTATTACGTTGATGGAGAACTGTCTGTAGTATTGCTGCTCTAACACTTCAAATTAAAACCAAGGGGTTTTTGGAATTATTTGGTGAAGTGTAATATGCATTGAGCTGTATGGTTCTGGGGATTCTGTATTTCCTCACCTACCACATATTTTTAGCTGTTGAGATGGTAGAAACCTGTTTTTTGCTCAACGGAAAGATGTTTTCTTTCAATAGTAGCTCAGTGAAGCCCTGTGGTTTGCATTGTTCTGATACTATTGTTCCAGTACTATTGCAATAGTACCATCTCACATTAAGAGCTCAGTGAAACCTTAAACTAGTTGACCCTTTGTTCTTATATGTGCTCTGAGTGGGTTCACCTATGATTTATTTGTTTATGACCGAGGGTTTCTAACCTATTGTATACCCCAGGAACTGTTTGCTCAGACTTGACTGTCCAAGACTTTTTGAACCTGTTTTACTCAATCTCATATGTGGAATGAATGGTCTTCTCCTTGAAAACTGGCTGCAGAAATAGTCTTGTTCTAAGACAGACAGTAAGGTTTGATTTGCAATATAAATCTGTTTATATAGTGCATACAATGGGAAAGGTCATGTTGTCTTTCCTATAACATGATGTCCCCATTAGTCTTAGGCTGATCTGATGGAGAGATGAGAGGTTTCCAAGGTTCTTTCAAAAATTATACTATCTTCCTCACTGACTGTGTAATGTTCTGTGGGCCAAGCTCTGTGTGTATTTGCATGTCCTTATTGAAAGGACATTTACTGGAACACAGAAAATAAAACCACTTCCCAAATCTTTGCAGCAATGCACCGATATATGCTTAAGCAAATTGAGTTTTAGTGTTTGAAAGAGGAAGGAAGTTAGCACATATAGAAATAACTGTGCCCACCAGAAATTTAGCCTCAGCAAAAAAGCAGCAGAGCCTCTGCTGATGTAGGAAGATTAGGAAGTCTGATTTCTTTTTATGAGAAAAAAGAATTCAAAAGGGCCAGCAGAAATTCTTCTAGTAGAACCATTTATCTCTTAAAATGCTTCATCAATTAAAACAAATTGTTTTTCAGGGTTTCTTTTACTTCACTGATGATTAATACTCTATAAAAATTGATAAAGTTGAATCAATTAATTTTCATGTTTTTTAATATAAGGTAAAAGACCCAAATGAGACATGTAAGCATTACTGCCTTAGTGGTAATGCTTAGTTACCACTTAGTGATAGTACTTAGTTCCAAAGCACTTTATTTTTACTTTTAAGGGAAGTTTACAACTATTCCTTCTGAATCAGAGCAAAGGGAAATCTTGAAGTGTCAAAAGTTCCATTTTTGTCCACATCTAAGAATGAAGGCCTGGAAAATATTTCTAGTCTGTAGTCAAAATGCCTGTCACCTGAGAACAGGACATGCTGGAGGAATGTCCTCAGTACGGGGAGTCCTGCTAGGAGCAGACCTGGTGCTTTAAGAACTGACTTCTCCTCAGGACTCAGCCCAAGGTGAGTGCAGTAAGCTGCTGACCCAGTTTAATGGTGATGTGCAGCAGAATTGACACTGTCGGCTTCTGTTAATAACCTTGCCTTTGTCAGGGCTGAACCAGGTCTGAGGCCAGCTGCTGCTTCCAGCTACCTGAGTGCTGTTCCAGTAACTGCATGCAGGTGATTTCAGTCAAGTGGTGCCCTTCTGTGTCTAGCTTATGCTGTGAAAACAAAGACTGTCCCTTGGCTGTGTGATAATGCACAGTTTCTTTCTAGTTCATCTTTCCTATTGAAACGATCTGGTTTTGCTATTTGGTATTTCCTTAAGTGAGCAGACATCTCTGCAGGTATAAAAAAGTCCCTTCAGTTCATCTAATTTGCTTACTAAGGGAATGGAAGGAGGCAAGAGCTAAAATGGTCATGGTGGTGGCGTTTTCAGTATTTGAATATTGAGTTAGTAGGAAGAGTAATATCTGTAGACAAAAGCCAAGGCTGAGTCGGTGCAAGGTGCTCTGTGCATTGCACTGAAATACAAAACTCAGTTTTCTGGGTGCTGACTGTTTCCATCCTGCTCTCATGAGAGACACTGAAAATGACAACAGGAAATAGCCTATCAGGAATCAATTCTCAGGTCACTGGTAGCTGAGACTGGCAAGGACTCTTCTTTCTTAGGGAAAGTTAAGTCAAAATCTTAGTTAACTGCTGCTGTACAAGCCAAGTAACTAAATACAGTGCTCCCCAGGTGTATCAAGCTGTCAGGAGCAGCCCGGGAGCAGTGGGAACAATCTTGGAGAATCCCAGAAAGTGTGTGACATTGGACCTTCAGCTCTCCCCTGCTGGCCAGGGGCCTGGGAACTGTGCAGATGTGCTCCCTGCTGACACCGCCTGCAGAATCAGCTGCCTTCTGCTTTCCTGCATCTAGACAAAAAACAATTACAGCAAAAAGTGCTGGGAAACAGCTGAGACCAAAAAAGCTCTAGAGAAGGAGTATGAGAATCATCTTACCTCTCAGAGCAAATACTATGGCAGAAGCTGTCAGCAACAGTTAAGCTGTAACAGCAGTCTTAAAAGCAAAACCTATATATTCTTAAAAGATTAAGAAAGAACATCTGCATAATTATAAGCACATTACATTTCATCAAGGGAACTAGAAGTAGCAAATCTTAATTATAAGAATAAATACTCCTACTGAATCAGGAAACCAAATGTGGCTTACTACATGACTGTCTACCCTAAACACTTTGATGGCTGACTGTCTTTTCTTTGGAAATAAACCACCTCATAAGCTCCTTAAGCATCTGCATTGAAGAAAGAATTTCAACTGCCCACACAGAAGTGTGCTGAGCTATTTGACTTGGAAAGTATTCCCTAGATAGTGGAATAGATTTGCTGTACCTCCTTTGATAATGGTTTAGGTTTTTGAGGTAGTGCTTGAGTTCCACTGTTTAGATTTCAATAATCTCAATGGTTACAGCTATCCTGTATAGATACTCACATAGTCACGAGTATGTCACGTGTTTATATCTGTAGGCATCTTGAAAATGAGAACCTGATTTGCTTGATTCACATTACCTCAGCCACAGCAAGCAACATGATTAATAGTGAGTAATCACTGACTCCAACAGCAAGATCACAACTGCTGCATTTCAATGGCTGAAATAACTTTGTGAAAAGGTAGACCTTAAGGTGCTGGCTGACAGTTATTGCACTTAGAACAAAACACCACAAATACTACAAATAGTGATAATTTAGGTAAGCAGAAGAGGTATCAAGATTGAGCACAATTAAGACCTCTTACTGTGAAGGACTCGTGCCAGGTCTAAGTTGCTGCAAGAACTCAGCCTCCACAACTGTTACCAGTTGAAAAGACTGTCTGCCAACAGTGCATGCAATATGTGGCCCTGGCCCAAACAGGAGAAACTATTTCTGCCCCTGGAGAAAAGCAACTACACGTGCCTGTGTCTGTAAATATCTTCATTCAAAGTATGAACAAAGTCTGTGTTGGGTCACAGCAGTGAGGGAGGAGGACAGGTATAGCACAGAGTAGTCACCTCTCTCCTGGTCTGTGATAGAGAGCAGGGTGCTGCTTAGTGGTTTACAGCCAGGACAGCCCCAGATTTTGAGATCCACATCTTGAAGGGGCAAAGCCAAAGGCTAGTACAGTATTACTCAAAGTGTACCAGTGACACAAAGATCTTTGCAAGCTTTCTCCGTAAGCACTCAGCTACAAAGTGTTTAAGGGTATTTGATTTAAACATCTGCTTTTTTCTTCTCAGTTTGGAAATTTGAAGACAGGCTGTAGATAGAGCATTCTCTCCCTTGTACCCCAATACCCTGTCTTTCTGGGATGCCAATAAATTTGTTAGTGTATTTAAATTAATTTAATTAAAGTATTTTCTGGTTTAATGCAAGCAACAATGTCTTCTGTCAGTGCAACATGTCTGCTGCTAATGATGTTTCTGGATGATAGATGTTGTGGGGATAGCTATCAAGGTAAAGAGTAACTTAATTTGAGAGGTTTGATTTCCTTTTACTTTAGCTGTCAAGACCTGAACAGTTAGTGTCAGTTAGAAAGAAGCAAAGAAAAAGGTGCTTTGAAAGTTTTTCACCTCCTTTGTTTTTGCATGGAAATTTAACAATACAATGACCTGTTTGTCAGGTGACTTATATCTATCTAATAAATGTTGGACTGTTAGATGATTTCAATAGGAAAAAGGAGATCTAATTTTGGATACAGAACTCAACATATTAGATGGAAGTTTTGGTGTTCCTGTGCATATTTATATTGTTCTACAGACTAGCAGTATGTAAGTGATACAGTATTTGTGTTTTTTATAATTCTGTATTGCTGCTTGGTCTTTAAACACAAACATTTATTTATTTGGATTTCATGCTGGATCTGCATATTTAATCAAGGTCCTGGGGTACCCAGCATGTGAATCTTTCTCTTCTCTTTCAGCATGATGAATCTTCATAAATGTAAATATCAATCTTTTTCTCTTTGACACTTCACGGTAGCCAGTGAAGTCTGTCTACATCTAAAGTTCTCAAACCTTCAAAGTATTCAGATTTTATAGTCTTGCTCTGAGAATATTCAGCACTGATTTTATAGCATTAGATACTGTTCAGGAATGCATGTGGAATAGACTTCCTTTTGGCCCCTTCTTGAAGTGACCCAAGTTAATTGAGAGCAAGACGATTACTGTGGCTTATAAAAATGATGCCAAATGTCATTGAAATGACTGATCCACTATCTATAAATATACATGAATCTCCTTTAGAAAAAACTTTTTCTACCGATTTTTGAAATTTAAATTACAGTAGTTTAGCAAGCATGGCTCTTGAAGTGAAATAAATACCAGATTATATATTTGAAGTGTCTAAAAATAGATATTTTTGCTTCAAAGCTTTATAAGTCAATGACCCAACATGTTGTTGACAGCCAAGATTAAATGCTTACAAGAAATTCCAAATTTCCACTGACATACAGACACTCTTTCTTTTCCTGGCAGTTCATAAAACAACAGTTGAGTTTCAGGATGCTGCCATTGCATCGTTTTGGAGCAGTATGTCTTTAAATCTATAACCAAGTTTGTGCAGAGTTCAGAGTGTGGGGAGAAAGGAAAAGCAGCATGTTTTCTTTGAGAAAAGTTGCACTTTGAAAGCTCCTGGAAGTTTTGGAATGTTAAAAGACAAACCAGCTGAGATATATTAACAGGCAAAGAGCAAGAGAAGAGGTCAAAACTGTGCATGCAAATGTCCTTTCACATCCTAGTAATTTCTGAAGATTCACATGGCTTGAAAAATGAGCTCATTCCAGGAAAACAATACACATATTTTTGAACAATTCTAATATTAGCCTGTCCTTATAATGGTATCTGGAAGCCAGTGATATTTATGCTGGGATGAGTGTGACCAACATGTTAACTTCAAATTACTCTCCTAACCCCAGTTTCCTTATGTGTGGGAGTAGTTTCTTTTTAGGAAAAAGTCACTGTTGGTTAATTTTGTCTCTCCCTTTCTCATCTTCAAACCATTGACTAATACTGAAATTTAGTTTAGAGTGAATATTTCCATTTTTTACATTTAAACTCTTTAATCAAGGTTTTAAAGAATTTTATAGTGCAGATCGAATATCATGTAGTGTTGTTTACATGCAGAAGTAAACTAGGAATTGTATGAACACTGAACAGTCATATAAGAAACATATGCTGTTCTCTAAATGATTTGATGATTTGTGAAAGTCAAGAGGCAATAATGGATGATCATATTACATAAGAGCCATCCTTACAGCTGGGCATATCCACTTGTAAAACAGAAAAAAAACAAAAAGAGAGAATATTTGAATTTTGATATGTCAATTATCAATTGCTGGCAAATTGTTTGTTTATTAGAAGTTAATCCCCCACTGTGTTAAAAGGTTTGTAATGAGTTCAATATCAATGTGAGTCCAGTTCTTTTTTAATTGACCATGAACAAAATAAAATAACTTTTTTGGATAAAACTGGGCAATTTTGATTACTTATGTTTCTTCATAGTTCAAGAAATACTCTTAGTACTATTTTTAGCATGACTTTCCACAAAAGCTGCTAGCCGTGACCATATTACTTCAATTAGAGGTTCCAACTACTTGTAGCTATTTCTGGTGCAATAAAAGTGTAAAAAATGAAAAAAAAATTAAACTTCCTAATAATGTAAGATGGTGATGAAATGGATGGGTGTTGTTGCTAAATCTGTATTTTACATTAACTTATTTTTCTTGGAGTGGAAGGAAGCACAGATTTTTAACTTCAGACATGCAGACTTAGAAAACAAAATAAATTAAGAAACTTGTCCATATAAATTAAGAAACTTGTCCATATAAATTAAAGAAATAACCTATAGTGGTGTGTACCTCCTACATAAACCTAAACAGAAGTGTTGTATTTTTAGTCCAGAAAAATAAAACATTGAGTAATAAAAGTAAATTTTATTTACTTAGTACTTTCTACTGCTTTTTACATGTGACTGTAATTACCCAGCCAAATAATATACCAGCACAGTATGACCAGATGTCTTCTAGAACACTTAAATAAGGAAAAACAAATTATATTTTTCCTTTCTTTTGCATTACCTGGCAAATAAAAGATCCTGGAATTTCCCACTCTGATATGTTTGTAAAATGACTACAGCTTCCCACTATTATCCATGTGTGAGAGAGGGAATCTGCAGCTCATTCAGATGTGTATGAGGTGCACACGATCAGGAGCTGGATGTTGGAAGAGTTGTTGACCTGATGACCAGGCTTTTGCAGCGTGTCAGTGAATCTGGATACTGTTTAACATGACAGAAGTGGCTCTATTTTGCTTTAGCGGATTAAAATTCACAAGTTGAGGTTACTTCAAGCTGAAGCTCAACAAAGGCAAAATCATATCCAAGAAACTCTTGATGTTGCAACCATACTTCATGTTATCTTGTGGAAATTCAGCTATTGTTTGCCACTATGAAATGATACCAGTTTTATCTGTGCTGACCAAATGGATATTTATCACATTTGGAATGAATGTGGTGGTTTGTGTTGTGATGAAAAACATTGAAAAACATAAAAAGGCTCCTATGACCTAATTGTTGAGTTCCTCAGTTTTATATATTTCTGAATTTATTCATGAGTACAGTCACAAAAGTCCTTCAAGACCCAGCAGAAAATGTAGCTCTACACTGTAAAGTTCAAGAATACTTAATTGGACAGGGAAAAGGAAGAAACGATAACACCATAAATAATGCATGCTACAGTTCTAAAAAACACTGAAATTTTGTCAGTGGAGGACTTTCTGTTTGGAAAGCATATATGTGACCAAATAAACCCCAGGCCTTGGGGATGATACTATTACAGAATTTGTTTGCCCTTTTTTCCTACTGCCTCTTCAAAATTCAGTGCTGTGTTTGTACAGATGCATTTCAGATACTCTGATACCACCTGAATCAAAAACATTCAGGTAAAAGAGTGAGATTTTGAGGTTGGTTTGTTTGTTTGTTCCAGTGAAGAGTCTCTTTCACTTACAATGCAATGCTAGTGCATACAGACATTTCTCTAATCTGCTTTTTATATACTACAGGACCCAGACAATCTAAACCACAAATGAAGTGTTGCATTTTCCCCTTCACAGGAAACTAGGGGTTAAGGGCAAATGTCAGCATTTGCCTTGAGTAGTTCTGAGTGAGTAAAATAGGTCATCAGCTATAAATAGATAATATATGTTTGTAGTCTAATGCCTGTATTTTTTTTAACCAAAAAATTGTATGACTTGTTCAATTCATTTGGATCTTATTCTACATTCAGATGGTTAAGTACCCTGCCTGCTCATATTATGCTGATTAGATGTTCTAGATGTCTAATGGGACATTTAAGTAAGTTTGATAGAAAATCAAGTTTTTTACTCTATCAGGGTCATACCATGAGAAATCAACCCCATGGCATTTGTAAGGTTTTAATTATTCTCTGTCTTATGCTTTTCAAGGGCTCTGTTGCAATGGATGCAGATAATAACACTTTTTAAAAGTGTAAATTGCATTCAAGTAGCAGGGGACAAAACAGTTTAACTGTTAAGGGAAAATGCCCAGATACATAGAAACATCGGAAGAAATAAATAGAAAGGCAAAGAAACAAAATAAAAATATTCTCTAGCAGGTTGAAAGAATATTAATAAACAATTTAAAATATATTTTGTCGGAATTTTTTGGCTATCTGCTTATTAATGTGAAGTCAAATGCTGCAGGTAAGAGTGCGTAGAGAAAATCAAATACTCTACAAATAGAAGCTGTGTTTCTGCATTTGACACACTAATGTGAATTTTGGATAGAATTTACTCTTTGGTATTCCAGGGGCCTAAAATACATGAAATGACTGAAATTCTTATTCTTCTAAGCACGGGTTTAGTAGGACCTCTGGGAATTCTAAATTCTTTCCGGCATGCCTCTTCCTGAGCACCAGTGTGTGATGTGGTTTCCCAGCAGTCCAACCCAAAGTCCAAGCCAGATTCCTTAATGGTAAGGTCTGTGCTTATGCATGAAATTGGCACTGGGAAAACTCATGAAAGATCTCTGCAATTGCATTTGTGTGTGTTTTGTTTTTATTTTTTAATGTGGGCAAATTCCATGAGTTTTTAGATATGGAAAGATTGATAAATATTTAATAGTGGCTTTTGAGCCACTCTAGGAATGGCTGAAAGCTTTTGCTCTTAGCAGTATGCTGAAAACTGACAGGTTGTGCAAGACCTGCTGATCTTTTTAAATTAAAGACAATATTACATTGAAATTCAGAAGTCACTGCATTAGTAGCAATCTATAGGCTTGGTGTTCCTGTTGTGTTTGCTTTTTCCCCCCCTTCCCGTTAGCATTATGCTTATTCAGAGCAGATGTCATCCTGCAAAAAACCCAGGATGGCTTCATTTTACTAAGGGAAACTCCCTGACTCTTCGTAACTTCCTCAATGCTTCTAGTTTCTATAACTTTGCATTGCAGACTTCATGAACTTTCATTTTAGGTGCCTTAAGCTTTTTAATACAGCCATAATAACTCAGTTAGCATTAGCAAAATGTGCTCAGGTTATCGTGGGTTATATCTAAATCTTAGGCTACAAGGGTGTCTAAGTGAAAATCTACCAGCAGAACTGTCCTGGCATAATCATCCCCACATAACACCACCGTGGATATCCTGTGGGGGTAACAGTGTACTTGTTTTGCTTTCATTCATGTCACTTTACAATTAGTAGCTTTGTAGTTGCAGTATCCAGACAGGTTTCAACAGAAGGGTGTTCCTTTCTCTGCATTTTTTTTTTTAATGGAAGTTTCTTTAATTTTTTTTCAATAATTTCTAGCCATCTTTCATTTCTGCACTTAGGAGTCCAGTTAGTTCTTTGATTAAGAATAGCAGCTTGAAATGTATCTCCTTGGAAATTTATCTCATTTTGGCACTAACATCACCCACTACCTCAAATGAAATGTCAATATTCGAGGCCTTTCCAGGTTCCCTCTGTTTGCAATAGAAACTTAGACTAAAGTCAGCTGTACATAATGCAATCCTGTTTTTACATAGAAGGCTGATGAATTTCTCCCTTTCTGAATTCGGTAGAAACAGACAACTTAAAACTTCAGACTCTCTCCAGCCTATTCCCAAAGAGTCCCTTCTCCCTGCTATATTGTCTGTTTCTTATAGGATTTTCTTGTTTTCCATGGAATTGTACATGTGTTCACCTTTCCAAACCAACAGAGCCCTAAGAGTCGGCCCTTTCTTGGAAAAACTCCTCTACAACATCAATTTTTAGCTTTGTTCATGCTTTCTCATGAGAATTGCTAATATTCAGCTGGCTTTAGACTTTACTGCAGAAAAATATATTTTCTCAGAAGCCTTTGGAAATATCTCTCAGGTTAAGAGCACTACGGTGCTCCTCTCCATCCACCCCTTTAAGGAGGAAGTAAAGAATGGAGAATGAGGAATTTTTTAGCTTTGTATTGGAAACAGATAATGTGAAAGCAGAAGGACTAAATTCTGATTAGGCATGCTAGAAGATTTCTGAAATGGTTAGCAGCTGGCATTTAACAATGGGGGAGTGATTATAGTTTCTGGCTTGATTTTTAAACGTTACTAATGATTTTGGACATTGGTATTGTGAAGCAACTTACATGCATTGTAAAATCTCCTGATCTTTCATGAAGGAAAAAGTACAAAAGCAACCAAAATGAAGATCCTTCTAATCACAAATTCTCAAAAGAAGGGGTGCGCTTGATACTTGAACAAAACAGAAACAGGAGGAAACGAACAATTACAAAGCCCAAGGCTCTGTGGAGTTTTCCTATTCTTCAGTGAAGGACTTACAAAGTCCACGTTAGAAACTATGACACAGTGGCTTTATTTCCCCAACTTCTCACATTCTTTTTCATGTTCCCTGAACTTGAAAGGTACACAAAACTTAACATTTAAAATTATCAGCAAACTTTGAGAACAAAGAATTCTGTGTGTCAAAAGATATTCCTTTAATCCATATTTAATGTAATTATGACTATCATGACATTTAGAATTCAATTGAATTGTTGTGTGCTGGAGCTTAAAGACTGGAAAGCAGACAAGCACTTTGCATCCTTTGCAACTGCTGCATAAAACAAACAAAAAAAACTGTTCAAATAATTTCTGGCAGCAGCATTTGGAATATGAATAGAAATACTCTTCTGTCACAGAAAAAAAAAAAAGGGGGCTACTCCTGCAATAAATACTTTTGCATGGGCTCAGGATTTTTGACTGCAGGATTCCATTGCTGTGTTATGACATTAGACAGTTTTATTAAGTTGCTTTTGAGATATTTGAAAATACTTGGCAGGTAAATAATTCAAAATGATCGGATAAAATTCAGTTTCTAAGCTAACTATCATGGGAGTCCAGTGATAATGATGTTTGACTTTGTATCTCAGTCTAATATTTCTCTTGAGTGTTTTATTTGCTGATATTCATATATGTTTAACTAATAACTTGAGAGCTAAAATCACTTGTGTTCTTGTGTGCCAAGAATGATGTGTATCTTCACAGTGCCCTAGATTTCAGAAATTATATCTACATTCAGTAATCCAGCTTCATATTTCTTTTGCCTTTTTTTTGAGAAAAAGGATAAATATACAAATTTTGCTTTTACTTTCAATTGCCTTATGCTTTGATGATGCATGAATGTGTAGTACCCTTGTACCTTACAACCTGATTGAAGATGATTGATAGGCAGCAGAGGTGCTTAGCTGTAAAATATCTTTCTTTTAGCCCATGTCTCTTTAAGGTGGCTCTTTGCTTCTAGTTACGTGATAAGTTAAACAGCATTTGTCTTCTTTCTAGGACACGTTCTTACCATTTTCTTCTTCTTGAAATGACTCAGTAACTGATTCTGCTTTCAGAAACAGTTTCCTATTTGGTTAGAAACAGTAAGAAACAGAACTAAAGCCTTCTGGACTTGGCAGCTGCTGATGTTCAGGGGACACAGGGAGCTCTTCTTACCTGGCCCTTTGCTCTGCCCCCCACTGCATCCCTGCAAGAACTGCTCGGGGGCAAAGCTTGCACTGCTCTACTCTTTGTTGCGTTTTCTGCCTTCTCTTTTAATGCTTTGCATCTATCTCCCTGGAGAGGGAACTATTTTCAGTTTCTTCCTGCCTTGAAAACTTTCATTTTAAACAGCTTTATTTTAATTGTGTTTTCAAAGTCTGTGAAGTACTTGCTAAAGGGATAGGTGCTAAGATTACTTCTCTTTGCACAAAAGAGACCCAGCTCTTAAGGTGCCCAGCTCCTGCTACTATCCACTCTTCACTGAGAAAGTGAGCACAGCCTGTAGAAACACCTGGAAATTAAGGTCTTTCGGAAAAAATACTTTTGATAGCTAAGCCACTTCTGCTGCCTCTGACAGGAAACCTTTACATCTGTGAAGAATGGAAATGAGGCAAGCCTGAAGGAGTGTAAATCCATGAGGAATGTCAGTCGGAGAAAGTTCAATCCATGACCAATAGAAACTAATTAAGGAGCAAAGGGAAGGAGGGCCTGGCTAAAAGAGGAGCACAAACAAAGCACGAGGTGTTGGAAGGCACTGAAGGCAAGGAGGTGTAAAGGGGAGTGGGTGAAGAGGGGCTCAGTCACCGTGAAATGCAAAGGGGGAAGGTGGCAGATGGTAGATAATAGGAGAAAGACACGTCACAGGAATAAAAATTGTGTAAAAATGCAACTAAATTAACGCAGTTACACGGCCTAATTTAGTTTTGTAGCTAAAGATGTGTATTTTTGTAACATCAATTTTCTGTGGTGAGCAATCCCTTTTTTGCCATGGTAAACTTGTGCGCTTGCCAAAGGCAGGACAAACAATGCCTCCATCACTTCTATTTCCAAAACAATTGGATATGCCAAAACATTAATATTAAATTGTTGTGTCATTGCAAAAAGCTTGTTTTATGGCTTTCTGAGACACGCAGTGTATTATTAAACCCTGGATATGCACTTGGGGCATTAAGGTGTCAACAGCCAGCCCACGGGTGGGACTCAACAGTACCTGCAACTGGGACCATCCTTCTCTGACCTTACCTAAGCTTTCTGTGCTTGCTTGACATCCAGGGAAAACTCTACGAGACTCTTTTGGCTCTTTCCCAGAAGAATTAGCTTATAAGAATGTACTTAGTAAGTCTTTAATTTCTTTTGTTTATAAGGACCTAGAAAAGAATTTTTCCCCCTCTCTGGAAACTCAAGGCATTCATTGCCTGAATTTTATTTGTAAAACTAAGTATACAAGGGTGGATGTCAGATCAATCTGAACAGAACCTGATGATGGTTATCTTTTTTCCAAGCAGCTATCCAAGCTACCTAAACCAATTTTAATGTCTTTCCACCTATTCCCATATCCCATGCTGTGAAAATATCACTCCACCATTGGGAAATACTCTTTTAGCTGAAACTGGGGAAGGTGTTGCGATATAAAATAGCAGCAGAGGAGCTCTAGGTGTGGTGTGTTTGGTTGTTGTGGTCACTATTGAAAGCAGATGTGGTTCCTGTCCTTTCCTGTCTGCTGCTTCTGCATTGCAGGGGTGGGAGGGAGCACCCAAGTGAGACAAAGGTTGCTTTTTCTGGACAAGAGCTGCTTTTTCTTGGTAGCAATGCTGACAGAAATGGGTGTCAAAGGACAGGCTTGGTGAGTTGAACCTGACAAGCTCTGGCAGTGTTTTGCACTGGCAGGGAGTCAGGAATCTCCCACAGGAAGACACCAGTTCCATTTTAAAAATATTATTCAAAAATCCCCAGTACAGTGTTTGTGAATAACATGGCTCTGGTTTTCTCCAGGGCATTCCTATTCCAGCCATGCAATTCAAAACACATTTTGAAAGAGCGAGACAGAGGAGAAATACATGAAAGTGGTTTAGAATCAATGCCTGACCATTTTTTCTGTGTTTAGATTTCTTTTAGTAAATTTCTATATACAAATATAATAAGAAAGTCTCCTATTTTCAGTTCTGAAGTTCAAGTAAAACTTCACTGTTTTTATATCTTTTTTTCAATCTATCACTGGGAATTCAAAACAGAATTTTAAAAAAACATCAAACAAGCAACCTACACTTAGAGGGAACTGAAAAGCCAGGAGCACAGTGTAGCAAGTTCAGACATTAAAAAGCAAGAGAGAATATAATATGCTCTGTGCAATGCAGCTGTGGCTTAATGCTGATTTGCACATTAGGACTAGATTAGCATCACTCAGATGTGACCTGCATATTGAGTAACTATCACGAGTATGGTACTATTGATGAAAAATGAAACTGCATGGTACACTTCAGATGTAATATACTAATCTTTTGTGTTTTTAGATTCTACAGAAGTGTAAAAGAAGAGCTATTACTTCTAAATTTTTATTAAATGCATGTAATTTAGTTTCCTATAAAATTCAGTTGGATTCTCAGTATGTTTATGAAACAGAATATGATATTACCATAAAAATTATTGTTTTTTAGCTACTCAAAGGCAAGAAATATTCAAAGAAATGACCATATAAATGTTGATTATTTCTATTCTGAAGGCAGTCAAATTGATTTAAGGTGTTGTGGCCAACTTATCACAGATTTTGTGGCTATAATGCCTGCATGACTCTGAACACTTTAAACTTCAAAAAGACCTTACTATTGATAAATGTTTGATTCACTTTCAAATAAAATGCAGTTTGCATTTGACATGAAGGATTTTGTGCCGGATGGCTCCCTAAGTAGTTTTGTGTTAGTTCAGTGGCAGGCTTTAGGATAATTACCTTCTGCAGCATTTTCCCAACCTTTGACAACATTCCTCTTTGGAAAAATTAAAAAGATGAGTGTCCTCACTGGAAAACCAGGGAACAGAGAAACACCTGGTAGGTTGGTGTTTGTATATTTGATAAGAGTGCAGTGTGCTGGCTGCAGATCTTTCTTTCCAGGAAAGCTTCCCTCCAGTGCTGCCTAGAAGTGGGCTGGCACTACCTCTGGATTTTGGCATATCTCACTGGCACAAAACACCTGTACTGCATGTGCTTAAGGGGTCAGTGCCACAGCAGGGGTTTGGGGCAGGCTGGAGGAGTCACACTGTAAGAAGAAGGGCTTGTTTTAGAATTGTGAAGGCTGGGATGGGTAGGTGTTGGGGTGGCTCCCCTTGGGGTGCCCTCCCTGCCTTCAC
This sequence comes from Ploceus nigricollis, assembly GCA_013399945.1. Taxonomy (NCBI): domain Eukaryota; kingdom Metazoa; phylum Chordata; class Aves; order Passeriformes; family Ploceidae; genus Ploceus; species Ploceus nigricollis. The sequence continues at coordinate 342,918 of VXBC01006029.1, read as the reverse complement.
AGGCACTCGGATGTGCCTTCTGCAGCTGGGATGGAAGACTGATTTCAGCTGATGCAAAGATAAAACAATAACTTGGGCCTTTCTGAACGTGCCGTGGGGGAAGCTCACTGTGTTCTCATGTCAGATACCGTAGTGTTGCTTTCTTCTTTATCTGCCAGGCTAGAAGGAATTTTCACTTTGTCAGTGATTCCTAACAGATCTCATAGCAAAACCAGATCTGTTCTAAATATTCATCTAGCTTTTGCTAGACACACAGAAACACTGCACATGTATTGTGAGATCTACATGTGTGCACAGGATCTCTATGCACACACAGCAGCAAACTTGTATTTGCTTTTTAAAAATTATTATACAAAGGTAAACCTGTCACTTGTATTTAGTAGGTGTCATCAGGCTTGTTCAAGTGTTTTGTTTTAAGGGTTTTGGGCTTAGATTTTTTTTGGTTCATTGCTGTGTAGTGATAGATGGCTAGCTTTTCTCTAGTGATTCTAAGCTCAATATCTAAAGGTGATATTGAGCTTTAGTTTAGTCTGCAAAGTTTAGACTTTGCAGACAGGAGTAGAAGGAAATCATATTCATCTTATAACTGAAGGGTAAACTGAAGTGCAAACCCTCAGGTTCTTGCAACAGACAGTTAAGAGGCACATAACAGCTTCAGGATTTTTGGGATTTTTGACTTCTGAACATCTCCACACACAACTGTAGATGCAGTTACAGAATCATGCTATTTGTCACATAGAAAGAAACTCAGATTGTCTGAGTGGAAGTGTCCAACATATGGTTACTCGACTGCATACTGCTAAGGTAGCTCTAATAAGGCTGGGCTTTCTAAAACACACCTTGTAACAGTTAAGGAACATTTAATTTCTGGCATAGTACAGATTTCTCGTATATTGGGCTAGGAGCTTGGAATAAAAAACTTGGCTGTTGATTTAATTACTTTTAAGTTGATATATGTGTTACCTTGTACATAGGAGAACAGCATCTTACAATTACTCAAATAAGGCTATTAATGATAGCAAAATATAGGTATTAGAATTTTTTTTAGTATTGTCATAATTAATTCTTTTTCAAACATGCAGATTTATCATGTTGACAATGCTACTGAGCAATTCAATTAATATATAAAATTTGTAGGAAAGTTTCTACCAGTCTGTGAGACCTGTCTCAATTTTTCTATAATGACATAAAAAAATGTGTGTTGCTTATTGTGTCACGTGTATAATGCCATGTTTTCTGCAGTGCAAAATAATCTTTAAAGGTGTTTTGAAGATACTACATAGTTTGGAGAACATACTGGCAAATGCTTTCAGTTTTAATCATGCTATTTTTCTATTGTATACTGTCACCAAAGGTCATACATTGTTCTCCTTGCTTTTTTCACTTGTGTTTTTGTGTTTGTGTCTGAAGTTACTTCTCAGTCCATTGCTGCTCTACAGCTTTATTTGCAGAGCCACAGGAAGCTACCACATCCACCTTTAGCTTTAACTTCACTGCTTCTCATCCAGTGATGGAGACTGCAGCACCTTTAGTGATCCAGTTTGTAGTGGATGAACAGGACAGGAGTCAGTGTGTACTTGACAGCTTTGTTAGCCCTACTACATTGGTTGAACTGTTGGTAAAACCCAGTTTTACTGTGGCCGTGGTGCACCTGCAGTCTCGTGAATCATGTTGCAGCACTGAAGCTCTTGTTAGCATAAACAGCAGGTATAACTCCTGATGCACCCAGGAAACAGTTCTGTTTGAGCAATGAATTGCCAAGCAAACATATTATCTCTGCAGTGCATAAATGTACCGTAACAATAATTTTACCTTTAAAACAGATTTTAAGGAACTTTAACTTCAGTAGCTACACAAATGGTATTATTGGTAGAGGAATTCCTGCAGTTCAAGGAGTTACTTTAGTCTTCTCTCCTAATTAGTTGCAATCAATTAAACATGCTCATATAAAAAACTCTACAGATGTCAGGAAAGGACATTATCAGATTTTTCAGGCATTGTTTCTCTAAACTTTTACTATAAAATTTATATACAGTTCTGTGCTGGTAAGTGTTCTTAATCATGCAAATTTTATGAAAAAACTTTTACATAAATTATGGCTTTAAAAGATCTATATTGTTAGAAAACCCCACAACCTCCTCATATTTCATGAGCTGTCCCCTGCCACACCTGTGTGGTGATGGTTGATTAAATCTGCCCTTTCTCTGGAGCTGGGGAAGGCTGGCTGGGATTTCTTTTGTGTAGAGGGATTCCTGGTATCAGAGGTGGAAATCAACCCACTAAAACGCAAAATCAGAGCAATTGATGAAGTATGTATAAAGAAGGAAACATTTCACGTTATTTCCTGGCACTGTAAGGAGTACAGTCCTCAAGCTGAAATACACCTGTGTGAGAGCTCTTATGAAATATTTGCTTACCAAGAAATGAGATCCATTCATACGCAGTTTTTCTACAACCACAGCAGATTCAGGCATGCCAAACTGAGGTGAGAAAAAAGACAAGATTATTACAATAGTGTGAAACTTGACATTTGTAAACAAACTAATTAATATTTCCATGCTCAAATACTCAGGGTTGTGGAAATTGTTGTACTACTTGACAAGGATAATTACAAAAGGAATATTGGGTAACTGTAATGCTTAGGCAGTGACTTTCACATAAGAGATAAGACACAGTATTACCTCTTTCTTAGGAAGAAGGATTACAGGGGATAAGGGCTAATGAAATTGTGAATGGAGTAGACAAGAAGAAATTTCAAAGCAGCAAATGTCATATAACTGGAGCGAGGAGCCCAACAGAAATACTGTGGATTGCTGTGGAATAAGAAGCCAGAATTAGAAACAGGTTAAAAGGTAACCTGAGGCGAAAGTTCAGCAGTAGCCATGCCATCATCCCACATGGCTGTTTACCAACCTCTGTTTGCTCTGCTTGACTTTGGCACCAGCTATTTGGGCTGTGTCTTGCACTTACCGTGATGATGGGCATTGCTGGAAAGAATTCAGGTTCAGAAACAGGATTTTTTTCCGTAACATGGTTGTGGTAATTGTGTTTTTTTTACAAAGTTGATGTTGATTATAAATTAAAATAAAACCAGAATGTCCAGAAATATTACATCTTGAAATAGAACTAAATACTGAATAGCAATTTGGAAAAAAACAGACACATCGGATTTTCTATTAAAAAGTGGAAAAAAATGGATCAAGGCTGAAGATGTCCTAAAAATCTCATGATGTGTTAGATGGCTTAGTGTGGCTTTTAAAAGAAATTAACTATTATGCATAGAAAGTGGCAAAAAAATTTAGGAATATTTTCTTTAAGAATGTACCGCTCTCAAAATGAGTTTTAGTATTTGTAATGCTTAGATGTAAATGTCAGTATCAGTAGTGAGCAAATCAGATGCTAACAGAGAAATATTAATGCAATATGTTCTTCTCATAGACATAGTTATGTGGCTTTCCTAAGATAATACTGTATTTCTAGACTACTTAAAACTGATCATGCTATATTCAATGTCTATTTTATCTACTTTTTGACATGAAAATGTCCTGTTCAGATATATAATCTTTTTTTTGGCCTGTTATCTGATATGCCTGGGTTTATATATTTTTTTCTACTATGACTGGGAGAGTCCTGCTTGTTTGCAATACAGAATAGATCCCAATTCAGAGGAGAGGGTTGCTGTGGTTGCTGGACCAGTGGTCGTTTGTGGATCGTGTTAATTTGCCATCTGTTGCGCAGGTGTTGGTGGAGAGGCAAATAATCAAGGCTATGGACTCTCTGCTTCTCTTGGCTTTTGCCCATCTATTTCTAGTTTCTACCTATATCTCCCCTTACTGGCTTGATGAGCTGCTTTTGAGCTTTGCCATATGCCATTAATCAAGCTTTTGTGTAAGGGAAAATTTGTTCATTTTGCATGCTTGATGCATCAGGCAAGTGGGTGTCTTGCTGCTGGTGTTTAGTGAGGACCGTGGAACCTTTTAATTTTCTTGAGATTGCATTAACTTTTCTGACAAGTATGTTAAGATCAGTACTAGGAGAGGGACCAGACTACGTGGCAAATGGAGGCCAAGTCGATAATCTCTGAACACAACTTGGAATATTTCAGTGTTGTTGCAATTACAGCGTAGATGCAAGATGACAGTGAGGTACATCCACATGGCTAACAGGTCTTCATTACTATCTTCACTTATTTATGAGGGAAAAGTCAAAATCTGTGTGGTTAATTATTATTTAGTAGTTCAGGTATTGATTTTATACAAAATGCCTTTCATGAGGCTGGAAACATTTTGCAGAATGGCTAGTAAAGAACTTCTGTATTTTTGACACAGAAAAATCTGTATCATTAAGACTTTTAAATTTCAGAAAATACTAAAATTGCATGTTACATATATACATACCCATTTTATGTATATGTTGTGGCATCAACATGAGTTGCCTCTTCTAGAAAACCCAGCCTCAGACACAGAACATGGAAGCTGATATTACTTTCCTGAAGGTCTCTATATTGTTTTCTGTTCAGTGCTCACTGCTTGTTTATCTTGTGTACCTGTACTGCACAGTACTCAAAACCTTCTCTGAACCCTGAAAAAATCTGAATGATTTTTTCAAAATCTGAACTGTTCGACAGCACTCTATATTGTCCAAGTGCTTCAGAATCACTAATAACTGTTTCTTCTGAGACCACTCTCTGACGTGAAAACTTCATTTGTAAGGGGAGTTGAGGTGCACGAGAAATAAAACTCACACAGTACCCAGTGGGTACTACAACTGTTAAGATTTAAGAGATATAAATGTATATCTGCATAGTAAATATTCTGCCATTTTACCTTCTGAGCAGAGCTACCACTGTGGTTTTAGTTCTTGCCTCCCACTGCTGCAAGTCAAAACATGTGGGAAATGTCATGTTTTTCTGGGTGACTTGCACATCTTCAGGTAAAAGTGTTGTGCTGGGGCAGTAACAGGATCTGATATTTCAAGGCGGAATTAAATCAACAGTACTATGTATTTGCTCTTTGGTTTTCAGCCAGCCCTGACCTTGTGCACCTTACAATTTCTGTAGTGGTGTAGAATAATGCAGAAACCTGCTGGTTTCTCTGCATTGGCAGGTTTTGTGAACAGAAAAGGTAGCATATGAAGAAGCAGTTACAGGCTATCATGAGGTATATGTGAAAATGGGAAATTCAGGCTATGGAGGCAATCGAAGTTCTGGCACAAGTTGATACTTGTTTCTGTTTCCTTAACAGCTTTTTTTAGGGTTCAGGCACATGTATGGCCAGTGTTAGGGTGGGGACATCCAGCACAGCCCCCAGCATGTGGTCTTACTGTGGAAATGATGGAGTAGCTGGTGCTGAGGCTGGCAGTGGGAGCTGACAGCTCTGTCCACAGTGGCCACAGGCAAATGGCTGGGCCAGTCTTTGATACACAGAATGGCCAAGCTTAATGTGGATATACTGTAGTAACTGGTTTATTTAGCTGCTTTAATCAGTGTTGTGAGTGTAAGCATAGGCATGAAGAGCTTTTTATAAAGCTGGAATACTCACTGTTAACAAGTATGGAGCCAGTAGTTATGATGTGCCTGAAATTTCCCTCAAAGCCTCTGAGTTGCTGAACAACTGTTATTAATTTTTTGATTTGTATTCTGCATAGAATTGCAGGGTATTTTAAAACTATTCTAAGTTCTATAAATTAGCCTGATTTCCTTTAAGCTGAAAGGCTTTGAGCTAATGAATCTTCTGAGTAGCTGTTCACAGTACTGAGTTCACAGCTTTGCTGATCTGTTACCTTTATGGCATGAATTAATTCCATGGAAGAGGTTTGCTTCCTCAGTGTGGGAACAGGGGTCCACCTGTGCTACATCTCCACTGTGAACCTATTTGTGATTCTGTTGTCTTTTTATTTATTTTGAATGAATTGTACAAATAAGCATGTACATTTTATTGTACCTGAATTAGTATATGTATTTACATACAGGCAAAATGAAAAAAAAAATACAAAATGATCACTTTAAATTGTGGCCTATTTTTTATGTGGCTACAAATGGGAACCCCTGTGGGAAGACTTTATAGCATTATTATTTGTCTTGAACAAGATTGTATGTGCTCCTTTAGCTGAAAAGGATGAGAAACCTTAATGACCAAGAATTCTCACTGTTGGTGTAAAGAAGGTACTGGAAAAGATTGGTGCTCTTACAGTTAGAACTAGAATAAACACAAGACAAAAAAGTCCTGTATACAAAATGACATAGAGTAACTTGCATAAAAACAAACAAAAGAGATATAAAAAGAGATTATAAATCCAATTGCAGGAATGGAATTTAGAAGTTACAGGTAGAACTCTAAAACCTGAGTAATAGTATTCAGTAAGTTGAAAGGAAAAATGTGATTAAAAAAGGTTGTATCATGGAGGATATATTTTATATATCTGAAATGAGATTAGTAAGATAGTGAAAGATGTCTGAAAATGAGCTTTTCATTTATTTTAATGAAATAAAATACTTTTGTGCAATTCAGGTTATTTTAGATATACTAGAAAGGACTTTGTAGAACAAAGAAATATACAAGCCAACAAAGGAATGACTCAAACCCCCCCCAAAAGTTCAAGTACATTAAACTTAAACAACATCTAGCAACTACTGTGTGTGTATATGCATTGAGAAGATAAAAGGAACAGTAGATTCTTATTGACATGCTGTAAATTTTAAAGCTATATTCAAATATAAAACTAGACATACTTTCTCTGAAATGATTATTTTTTCCCAGCAGGAAATAAATTTAGGCATGAAATACCTTTTCTCTTATAAGCAATATTCCTGTGAAAAAACATTTTTTGCATGGTTTCTAATGTTGGAGATCTTAGCTTCTACCATGAATTAGATTTCTATAGAAAACAGGAGAGTACCAAAAAACTCATATTAATAATTGGTGATTAAACTATTTTTAGCACTTTTAAATATTTGTGCTAGATGTAGGATAAGATATCTGGTTTTCAAGGATAAATCCAGTAAGTATTTCTGCTAGCTGAATTTAGACTGAACTCTCTAAAGTCTTAGATACAGATTCAGTACCTGTCTTAAGAGATCTGCAACTTGAAAAGCTGTCCAGTTCTCAAACTCCTCTTGAGATGGTAGTTTTGTGGTCATGCTTCTAGCCAGGGAGAAAGACTTGATCTGCATGAGTAATACTGAACTCTTGCTTTACTGTTTTTTACTGATGTAGAAATCTGAGGAGGAAGTAGTTTTAGCAACTTTTTTCCTGTTTGGTCACTTAAAGTGAACGCCTGTAAAGGGTGATTTAGGAAGTACCAATGTTCTTGTGTGAGTGACTCTGGTATAAGGAAACTGGTTGTTATATCAACATATGCACACACCTGTCATTACTGAAATGTCGAATGTCTCATCTGCTATCCTCAAAACTTTCCTGCATGTATTTTTACTGTTAGAGTGACTGACAGGTCAGTTGTTGCCAGTTACCTTTTTGCTATTTTCTGACTTGGCAGAACATGGAGTCTGGCAAAACTTCACTCCCAAAGTTTCAGAAATAAGATTGAAGCTCTTGCTTCTTAAATTTGGCCTGCTCAGAAAAACCTTAGAGGTGCTTGGCTGGCATATTATGAAAAAATGATGTTGAATTTCATAGTGCTTTGTACTGTTCAGTGTTTCAGAATGTTGGCTGTGTGTTTTTCCAAGGGGAGCACCATCTTCCTGAATGACAGGAGGCAGCAATATTCTTTCCATTGTATACAGAACCAGAAGAGAGAGGTGCATGTATTCCTTACAAGAAATTTTGCTTGTCGAGTTTGAGTGCAGGGGTGATTTTGTCTGTTGTAGAGTTGTCATGAATTGTGAAGGTGGGAAGCAGCTGGGTAGGAGATGTGTGAGTTACAGGTTTAATGGCTGCTTACAGGAAACTACCAAATAACAGATGGCATCAGGTGTGGAACATGAATAATGTGAAATGCAGATATTTATGTGGTACAGGCTGTTTGCTTACTGAGTAGGTGTTAGCAGTCCTAGTTCAGAACATCTCAAAGGCAAATTAAAAATAGTGTGTTAAGAATTTTGCAGTTCAGTGCGTGCTGCCAGCCATACCTGCTCCTCCTCCTCCTCCCCATCAGGCTGGGAGCATTTTTGGAACTACTGAGGTGCTCAAAACTGTTCCTGGCTGCCAGCTGCTGTCACCTTCCTGCACTGCCTGCTGGGCTGCAGGGTGAGCTGCAGCTCTGCCCTGCCAGCTGCCCCACCTTGCTGTGCCCAGGCATCCTCCTTCTGCTACCTGCTTTCTCTCTGCTCTCCCTCAACACTAGATTGTGGCTAGTTCTTCTGTGTTGACATTGCCTTAATTTGTGTTCTAGGCTCTTAGGACAGTCTCTTAAAAGGCCAGTGTTTATGCAGTCTGCCTCTGTCCACTGAATGAGGCAGATCTGTTTGGGAAGGTTGTGCTCAGTTTTGTGCTCCCAAAGGGGCTGTAACATAGGTGGTTCAACCAAAGAGACTTGTAAGACTTGCAGGAAATATTTTTCCGTTAGTGTTTTAGTCAGATTAAACATAATGACAAGAGGGGGGGAAAAAAAAAAAGTACCAGGGATGTGGGGAGGCTCATCTGGGATCCTGCATCTCCTCTCTTGATGCTGGTGTTGCCTTTGGCTTGATTGATGCTGTAGTTTTCTGTCCTTAAGTGTGTGTGTCAGAAATGGAGAATATTGTCATGCACTTCCACTTGCTTTCCATTACTCTCAAGGGGATTATTTCAAGAATTGTTGGCTGGGGAACCCCAAATTTGATTACTGATTCTACTTAGTACCCTCATACTTCTAGTTCCTCTGTGTAATGTATCACCTCCCATGGTGTGATAAACCCAAATAAATATGTGCACTTGAACACATGTTGGCTGTGAGGGCTGTAGTGGGAGGAGTTCTTAAGCAGAATACTGAAGCTTGCAGAGTTCCCCAGATAAGGACAGGCCACAGAAATGGCTTGTTTCCAAACTTTCAGGTGCTTACATAAAATTTTGCAACAGAATTTAGGTACTTGAATGTGAAACAGCACTAGCCTGGGGCAGATCAGGCTCACTTGTTACTTGAAAATTCCCTGGAGCCTCCTAATCTGCTGTGAACTCTGGCAGGCTTAAAAATGTATTTGGTATGTGTGCAGAGAGTAATCTGCTATTTTAAAAACTTGTGTCTTACTGGAGACATTAACACTTTTAATTGTTTTACAATTTCACTCCTCCAAGAAAGGGTAGAAATCTGATTCTATATGCTAAGAAATTTAATTTTTTTGAGCCCTAATGAAAAAGGACATCTAGTACTTGAGAACTACCAAATTTCAGAGGAGTCTAAATGTGTGCATTTTATACACCATGTATTTTGTCCTCTAAAGAGAAATTCATTCCCATACAGAACCTGTATATCAAGCAGAGTTAACACATCTTTACACTATGTATTGGCTAAAGTTCATTTCCTAGAGTCTGAAATGCGCAAGCAACATAAAGAACAAGTTTTTGCAGGCTACTGCTCCTTGGGTTTTTGTAAATTAAGTTCTCAATTTGTGATTTCATAGTTAAAAAGCAGTATAAAAACTGTTTCCTAGATCATACTACTGGTATTTCTTACTAAATACTCTCTATATCTTCATGAACATAAGCACTAAATGTGTTAAACTTATCTCAAAACTTTCACAGTCAAGTTCGGCTTTGCAAAACCCTGTAGCAGCAGCAAGCAACATGTTTTACTGGATGTAACATTGGAATACTGCCCTAGGAAAATATGCTTAAGCAAAATAGGTCAATGAAGTATTACAGTACAGAAAATACCAACTGTTGTCCCTGTTTGTTTTTTCCCATTTTATACAAAAATAATGAAAGTAACATGACTTACCACATACTCTTTTTTTTTTCTCCCAGGCACACATGTTGGAGTTGATTCCAAGTAAGTTAAAGGAGCAGTTTCTCATGCCTGCTCTTCCTCCTTAAACTATCCCATATGTATCTTGTTGTTGTTAGTGTGATTGACAGGCTTGGCATTCATGGTGGGTGGGAGAAAAACATTCTTAAAGTAAAAAGCTAGAATATACTCATAGTCTAAATAAGTCTATAAAGAACGTTGGAAAATGAAGTCTTGCTTACAGCTGTCTAGAAGTTTGATAAAAGTCTTGCTAATTGGTTTTGTCTTTTTTCTTTTTTTCATTTAACAGGAAATAAAAAAAGCAACATAATCAACAGAAATCACAGAGTCTGAAAGGGACCTGGAGAGATCTTGGCAGGGCTTCAGCAGAGAGGCAGGATCAAACAGTACTAGAGGAAATTGGGTCAGTCTTGGAAAATAGTTCAGTAACCCATATTTTAACTGAGTTGTTGGGGATGCATCAGATTCAGCATGTCCTTAAGTGGAACAGCAAGAAGGAGATCTAGAATAAATTTTGTGCTCTGCTGCTGGAGGGAGCAAAAGGAAATGTCTGTTTGTAAGGATAATTGCTGTCTAAGCACCAGATAGGCTTGACTAGGACATCCTTCTGTTTCTGAAGGAGCCAACCCATTTTCAGGAGCATTTGTTCATAAGTAGTAGTTTGGGAAACTCTAAAGTCTTTTCCCTTTCAGCACACTCTTCAATTTGGCTGTATCTTTCTGAAAAATGAGGTGTCTCAACTGGTCCCAGTATACTGTTTAGCTCATGGAAACCACTTCTGGCTCAGTAATATCCTGATAGACTTTGGGAATTCTTGCTATGCAGCACCTATGTTATTAACAAAATCCTGAATACAGTTAAGAACAGGACAAACCCCTGTGGAACTCTACTTGAAATACTCTTTGAGCTTGGAAGTGATTCACAGAATATGTTCTCAATGAGAGTCAGATAACCTCTTACAACAAACAGTGCTTTAATCACTTTTTCTCTAGTTTGTATGTGGTGATTTTTATGTGGTACCTTAATAAAAGCATCAGTGATAAATTGGGCTTTGTGCCCCTTATCTAGGTAGCTATCATAATGAGGAAGGAAATGAGACTGGCTTGACACAGTTCCTGAAAAGTCAGTTTTTACTGCAGAAACAATTTATAGGTATGCTGAGGGCCAATATTTGCATTGTATATTTGTGAGATTTGAAGTTGGGCTGACTGTTCTCTAGTTTGCTCTCCTTCTTCCCCATGACGTTCAAGGGGAGATATTTGCCCTGTAGATATATGAGGTATGAAAACCCAGTTCCAGAGTCTTGAGTTTCCTTTGTGACTGAAGTAGATTGTTTTTTATGATTTTGATGAGTCAATTAAGGAGTTTTTCAAAGGCCAAAGAGAGCTACACCTGCCTAAGAACTTCATGGATCTTTGGCGATCTCCTTGTTTGCTGTCACAGTGTTTTCCTCCATCCTTGTTTCTGTGAGAGCATTCAGTGCTGCAGCAGGGAGAATCAGAGGACATAATATATCCATGTTTGTCCAAAAGTTATGAAAATCTTCATGTTATGGAATGGGCATCCGGGTTTTTTCCATATCTGTTGTTCTAGTTTTGGTGTGTGGCCCTTCTTGGGATCACAAAAGACTGAGAGCCAAAGAAGCCTGAGATGGAAAAAATATGAAAACAAACCTCAGATCCCCAAAAACTTGCTGAGAATGGTTAGTACCATTGCTATACGAAGGCTATACATTGATTTGAAACCTGTCACCTTTAAACCACTTCCACTACATACAATTTGCTGCATAAATATGCCCTTTTTCTTTATTTCAGTAATTCTTTAATCAATTTCTGGGGCATCTAGTTTCAACTGAATTTTAATTGTTGTTGAATGCTGGGGGATTTTGTTTGCATTTTTTGTCAGAGCGGCTGGATACATGACATAAACCCCATTGTCTCAAGGACAATTGCTCTTTGTGTTATCACTCAACCTTCTGAAATCTTTTGATATGGATTTCATTGTTAATTTGACCTTCTCTTTGGATCTAGCAATAGATTCAGCTGTTAGTCTAGAGAGCTTTGCCACAACGAACCATGCATTAAAAATGTATTTTTTATTGTAAGCATTTGTTTGTAGCCTGGCTTTTGCACCCAGTTTTCTTTATATTTTCAAAAATTCATGTTTTTAACTAGTATAATAAAATATAACAGTAATAAAACCACAACCTGCTACAAAAGTGACATTGTTCATTAGAAATTCTCTTTGATTTTTTTTGAAGGCTAGAATTGATGCTGTAGTGCTTGGTTGTGATATCCTTTGTGAGTACTCAGTATTCTTTGCTGTTTAACTGAGACATTTTTTGATTATTATTCTTTTGAACACATTGGTAAAACTTGCTGTCTGTTCCTCTAGATTCATGTGCTGCCTTGTATAGTTTGCACTTTGACTTTATATAGTTTCTCTATGAAACCTCTCTTTTGAAATTCATCTGTGTTGAATCTTCTGATAAAATATGGAAAAATGTGTATGAACAGCTTTCCATCTGGCAACGTTTTTATGCACTAAAACCTAGTATGTAAATTTAAAAACAGAAATTCAGTATTATTTCAGTGTCTTGCCTTATTTAAATAAAATTCCTAGGCAACTTAACTTGAAATGCTGTGGTTGATGCTTGTTTTAAAATTTTTTTAATATTCTCTGATGGATTTTGTTAGTATAATGAATTCTTGATCAACCACTATTGATCTTTTTGAGGCTTGAGCATTGATATATGTAGAAAGTATTTTAGCATGCCCATGACTCTTGCTATGAAATAAATGGAAAAATGTCAAAGTAATGCCTCAGCTCTCAGTGGGCATCACTGCATGGTATTTTACAGTGGAAGATCTCAGGAAAATTGACCCTGTTGGTGCATATATATTGTATTGTACAGTGTTATGGTACTGCATTAGAGTGTGTCTGTGATTATGACATGCAGGTTTCCTTCAAAAACTTGTACCAGATGAATTCTCAAAGCTCAGAACTTCAGTTCTCCTACTTATTTAGAACAACTGAGATACAACTGGAAAGGATAAATAACAGGATGGGAGGAGCAGGGCACTGTAAAATCCAGGACCTTTCTGTAGGACAGAAGGAGGTCTGAGGGAAACTGACTAAATGTTATAGAGAGGAGGGAGAGTCTGAGAACAGAATCTGCAATATGAAGTTGTTTGGGTAAGGTATTTATTGCTTATTGTCACAAAGACAGCATGTGGAAGGAAGGAAGGAAAGGAGCAAGAAGTGATTGTTTTGGGAGGACCAAAGGGTTCAGGGAAGCATGCTATTCACTATTCAAGAGGAACGGGGTGGAGCGACCGTGTCAGCTGGCCAGCATCCAGATATTGTTTGGACCAAAAATAAAAAAACCTCCTCTCCACTTCCAGTCAGCAGATCCCTGAAAATGAAGTTGGGAAATGGAAGTTCTAAGCCTGTTAAATAAAGGCAGACAAAAGGAGGAATTCCAAAGAGGGGAGCTTGAAGATAGATTGAGAAATAGAAGATAAATTGAAGAGATTGACGAAGGGAGAGGGTTTTAGAAGTGGGAGGGTACAAAAAGTAAAGAAAAAGAGAGAGGAGACAAGCTGTATAAATAGAGAATGTTTCTCAAGGTTTTTGGATTCATAAATAGGGCTTTTACATTTCTTATGTCCTTAGCCTGCTGACATAGATAAAATTTAATGAGCAGAGTTTATTTGACAGTCAACAGAGACTATGATAAAATCTCAATAAGAAGGACCATGAAAACTGAGAGATCTAATTTTTTTAAAATTCTGACTGTATTTGGGGAGATATCAAAAAGATATTTCAAGAGATACTGTGTTTATGTTAATAAATTGTAAATGAAAAAACTATCAAGAAGAACATGACAAACTGCTTTTGAACTTTTCTCATTTGACTCACAAAACTTAAACTCAGTAATTCCATAACCTTTTATTCTAGATCCTTTTTATTAGCTTGGTTTTGTTTATCATTTGGTAATGGTAATGTTGTCAAACATCTATCACCATGGTATTAAGTGAAATTGCATCTAGGTAAAATGCTCTCATGATTACAGGCGAGGTATGAAAGGAAAAAACACTCAGGGATGGATTGTTTCCCACACCAAATATGGAGCAGTTATATTCTTCTATTGTTATGTGCTGAATAAAGCCAGAGTTTGGTGTGCTTATGTCAATTCTCTTTTCATTTTTCTTGTGAACTTGCTTTTGTCAACCTTCCTCCCATACCTTTAGCATCTCCAGTTCCATTGTCACAGAGATACTCAAGAAAAACCATGAATTTTTTCACAGGTATTTTCTTTGCACAGTGCCAAAGTGCCTTGTATGAATCAGTGACAATACAAAGTTGTTTCTGTTTATTCTGTCCTCTTTTCTAAAGCCAGCAGCCATCCTAATCATGTTGGTTTATTTCCAAGGAAATGTGTTGGTTGGAAATGTTTCCAATGTGTTACTAGAAAAATGCTGGGGGGATTTTGTTGTAGCAGGTGGAATTAGTGGGAATGAGGGTACTAGTTGACTGCTGCTTGTGTTGGTACCATGAAAGTGTATCTCAAGGTTTTTTGCTATTCCTGGGGAACGTACTAGGAAATGCTTGCCTCAGTATTCATTCATATTGGAACCTAATGGAGGATGCTCCAGTAGCACTTGTCTTGTGTGTTGTAAACATTCCTCTGGTAAGCTTTTTAGGAGTCTGGATATGAGGTGTTTGGTATGCATCCATCTACTGACAGCATTATAAATATTGCATTTCTGACCTTCAGATTTTCTCTTTTGATCTCTGGTTAAATGATATATTTGCCAGTTTGACACTGCTGACATTCTGTCTGTTTGGTCTAGCATTGTTATACCACGATTCCTTGTGATCCCATTGTCATGGAATGATATATCTCAAATGATGAATATACTTTGAAGCAATGTGGGGAATAAACACACTGACTAAACTGCATTTGCAAGAAGAATTTTTATTGTAAAATTCCCACTTCAGTGTACAATATAAATTATTTACCTAATGTCGATGTATTTAACACTGCTGTTTTATCAGATAGTATAAAGGAGGATAAGCTACTATTTGGGTGGATAGTAAGTGTTTTAATTATAGTTTTAAGCAGATTTCCCCTTACTTTTGTTTTCCCTTGAACTGCATTGGTCAAACCTGCATTTGCAAGACAATAAACTGAACAGTAGTAGAAACAGAAGCTTCCTGTTTTCCCTCAGTGATGAATGCTTCACTTCTCTAGAAATATTCTTTTCTCTAGAACTGGTGAATATTAGATTCATTTCTAGAGAAGTGAACCATAAACCACAGGAAGCGAGAAAGAGAATAAATTAACTCAAAAATTTGCACTCTAGTATAGTGTTTTTCTTACGCTTCTTTTAGGTTTTTGAACACCTCAAAAGCAGTCCTACCTTAGAATTCCATGCCTGTTTTCAAAAGCTGATTGGAGGTATGATGTGAATAAAGACTTCGTAATGTTACCTACATTCCTGATAAATTGAAGTCTGTTTAGATTCAAGTATTTAATGAAAAATCAGTGGGAGTTTTTTTACGCATAACCCTCATGTCCTCATTCCTTTGTTATTAAAATGAAATGAGAACTTAAAAAAAAAAAGTTGACAACAAATGTCGGGCTGATAAAAACCTCACCAGTGACCTTCAAAGCAATGAGATTTGACTATGATATGCTTATCCACTGAGGCCAGAAGTTAGAAATCAGATGATGCAGTGATGACTTTCATCCTCTGGAACGTATATGTTCTGCATAACATCCCATGCCTCATTTGTCACCTCTTTTCCACTGTCCAGAGCATGATCAATTATTTCTGCTTGCAATTTTGCATCTCTCCATTGTTGGCAGACTACAGCAGACAATTGAATTCCCTGGCAATTCTCTCCTCTAGGTCAGCTGTGCCCCAGTTCATAATGCTTCATATGCTGTGCTGTATATGTGGTTGGCACATATGAGTGCAAAAGCTATGGGAACGTACACTGGCCCTGATACACCTGTATCAGCAGAATGAATTGGAATGGCCCATAGCTTATAACAGATTAGAAGGTATTTAATGTCCTAGTAAAATTGCTTTTAACTGTATTCATCTCCACTTTTTCCTGCTGACTTGAGTGGTTGACCTTTAGTTGGAATTTCAGGCACAGAAATCCTTTTAGTGTTTAGAGTTAATATTCTGTCAGAGCATGTGCTGCAGGCACTCTGATCCAGTGTCCCTGTCACATCACTGACATGGTGCCATCAGTGTTGCTCCAGTGGCCTGTCCAGCTTTTGGATTTCTACTGACAGTTTGCAGGGTGCTTACATCAGCTTCAGTCATGTCTTTGTTTCTGATGTTAAAGTAAGCTCAATAACATGTGAGGGACAGTAACCATCAAGGAATTTTCAGGTTGCACCTGGAAAGCCTCACAATCACTGACTCATTGAATAATTTATTTTTTTACTGAGGATCTTGCTCAGCTGTTTCCCCCATAACTTTATCTATCAAGACTTCATAAATAATTCCAGATCCAAAAAGAAGATTGAATTGAGGTATTGAAAGATTTAAGTGTCTTAAGAACTGAGGTTCTTCCCTGGATGGACTGAACTCAGGAACTTCATGATACTATAATTAATTATTTTCATTTTCCTTTTTGTTCTCATAGCAGATGAATTGCACTCAGCTCTCTTAACTCTTGCTGTTCCTCACAGCATGCAAACCCCTGTGCGTCAAGAGTTCTATAAGAGTAGAACAGTGGGAGAGAAAGGCCAGAAAGAATGCAATATATTTTTTTTGGTGAGGGTTTTCTTGTATCAGTCTCCTCCAGATTTTTTATCTGTATCCCAGGAAACCTGAGAGCCCAGATACTTGCTTGTCAAGCTTAATGGGCTGAAACTCCTCTCCTGCACAAATGTGATAAAGAATCTCTAAGAAGGTGAGGAACATCCTAGGAGGGACATGGTGGCCAACTTTGGCTGTGTCTCTGAAAGTCTGGCTTTCACCCTGCTACCAGTACAAATCAGACTGAAAAAAAGACCAGACCCTTCTGTTTGATGGGAGCCAATATTTTAATTCATAAGGATTGCCTTCCTACCTCCTATTTTTTTTTCCCATGAGTTTCTGTCAGTTTTTCTGCTTTTAAATTACAAACTGCCTGTGGGAGTGGGGTGTTTCCCCCATTATTGAAAGACTAGAAACACCTCAAACCAAGGTGATTCTTTTGTGGAAAAGCAGCTTTCTGTGTCTGTTTACCCTGTCTGAAAAACAGAGCTTTCATATTTATGTGTTAGGTGTTTAATTCTCTTAGAAAAATATCCTTACCTGTACTGCCTCTAACTAGTAAGCAAATACATGTACAATTAGTTCCCACTGTGAACTCCAGTTTTAAAACCTCAAAACTAAATTGTGCAACTGCATATAGAAGAATCCTAGAACATCTGCGTTACAAACACAATCTTACAAACATCTGTTCAACTACAATCAGTCTCAGAAAGAGCAAAGTTGAAATTTAGCATTTCATATAAAATTTCAGTGCTATTTGATAGCTTCATAATAGTAGAATTTAGGAGAAATGTTGAATAACCTTCCCTGTTTCAGAAGGTATCACCTCCTTTAAGGCTTAGTTGTAAAATTTTTGCCTAATAGAGGAACTTTGGTTTTTGAATTTAACATTATTTGGGAACTTGAAAAACAAAATCAAATAAACTTCTTGAATGGAGATGACACCACCCCCGTTGTTCACAGAGGAGATGAAAATAGTGCTGGGAACTATTTGTCAAATGTTATATAGAGTTTCAGTATTGAAGCTTAATTTTTTTTTGAAGGGATTTTAGGAGGTTTTGGCCAAGTTCCATTGTTGATTTTATCCTTTGTATTGTTTGCACACTTTGAGTGTTCTAATAAATGTTCTAAACAATTTTAACAATTTTTTTTTTACATTAACTCCCACAGAATATGCTGCAGAAAACTGTTAATCTGATTATTTTGTTTAGGTATCTAAATTGCAAATCCGTTGCAGATAAACCCATTCATTTTTATGAATGGAATAAGCGAAGATAAAAGCACTTTCAGAAAGAATGTCTTTTAGTGAGCTGTTTTATTAGAATGACCCCAGAACCACTCAGTTAAAGTTCAGGGAGAAGAACTTGAATCAAATGAAGTTCTGTTTATTTCTAGGGAGAATCTTAATCCTTGATGTGCTTTGCTTAATGTTACAGGATCTGCTAGGGGAAGTTAGTGCTTGCTGTTCTTTGAAGTTACCAGCTGAATTCTGAAGACTTTGCAAGAGAACAGAGCACTTTGCTGGACTGACACAGCACAAAGGAGATGAAATTATATCACTTTTAATTAATGTTTTTCAGCACATTTTGATAAGATGAATTGGTGTTAAAAAGAAGTGAAGAGGATCAGTGGTAACTATGCATTTTGCTGTTTGAATAACATTTCAGATTAAAAATATTAACACACTCCCCTCCTCAAGCATATGAGGACATAGTAGAACAGAGAACGTGTACTAACACAAACTGCCCTGAGGAATAAACTGTTACAGGCAGTTATAGCAGAGAGAGACCCTGTGTGTTTTCAGTCAGTAATAGGGTGAAAACAGAAACTAGGAAAGACTTTCTGAATTTTAAGGCATTTTAAGTTGAATGAATTATAATCTAGGGCAGCCAATCTTATATAAGGTCTAACTAGTAAAACTTTCTTCTAAAAGATTAGCACAATGAAGTTGCAAATCCATTTTGAAATAGATTGCTTGATTTGAAGAACGAGTAGTGAACTTGGAGGTGAAAGTTATTCTCACCAAATATACACAGAGAATAGGTGCTAGTGGGCCACATACAGATACTGTACAGTTTTTTCCACTTCTTCAGGAAAATATAGTGAATACAATTTTAATTAGATTTTATTTCACTGTTCTACGTTTGGTTCTTACATGATTAAATATGATTTCAAATAAGTCACTGCAGTGGCAAATCTCCTAACAACAATACTTAGATGTATTTATTGTCCAGGGTAAATTCCAATAAGAACAAAAGACTAATCAGCAGATCCTGACTTAATAAATTCTCTACCTATATATTTATTCTGAAATTTAGTAATGATGAGCAAAAACACATTTCAAAGCAAAACAAAGAATGACAATTCACATTTGCAAAAATCTGCTTTCATGGACTTAGTGAAATGAAAGAGTTTCTATGGCTTGTAATACTCTAGACCTATCTTAACTCTGTTGCTATACATACAGTGTAGGAGGTGGTAGCATTTAGCTAAGAGGAATACAGAGCACTGTAATGTCATGTTGTAGCAGCCCATAAGGGGGAGTATTCAGCTGCATTGAATCCTTAGAGTTCAGGAACAGAGAAGATGTAATGCAAGGTGGCTGATCTCCTGTTGGCAGTGAAAAGTAGTATCTTAAAAGAGTTTGGCAGTTCTTTATACTCAAAATAGTTTTCACCCCATGTAAGCATAAAATCAAGTAGCAGATGTCTTACTGATGCAGAACCAGTATAATTAATTTTCAAAAATGGAGGGGTGGGGTTTTTTTTGTTGCTTGGAATAGTTTCCTCATTTATTTGACTGGATGGTTAATTTCTTATGAGTTAAATTTGTAATATTTATACATACAAAATTACTGTTTCATTTTCTTTCCCATATTCATGTAGGTTCTACCTGTAATTTTACCACAGATAATTGATGTACTTCTTTCATGTTGATGTTGCTTACAAAAAGACCTTTTATTGTTACTGCTGTAGCTGAGATAGGAATCTAGCCCACAGTACACGTTCATGCAGGAGACATTTGCAGCTGTCAGGGTTGGCAGCTCATTGGCTTGTTTTGAGATCTGTGGATAAAACCCAGTGCAGATTAATGACAAGATATAGGATTTTTTTTTTTTTTTTGATAACTGACACTTGGTATCAAGGGGGCTTAACATGACAGTTGACTATTAGTTTATCCTGGAAAATTTTGTGTGCAAGGCAATAGAGCAAAGCCATGCTTTGGAAAGAAAATGCTATACTTTGTCTTTTGTTTGGGAATCTCCATGTTCTTGTTAAATGCTATTTACACAATCTAAGCAAGTCATAATTACAGAAGTTAGACAGAATACTTAATGTTTCCCTATTTGTCAGCAGGGAAAATACAACAAATACAGAATTTTGCACGGTACTAGTATGCAACAGCCTCTCACTGAACCTTCATAAGCAAAATATTGTGCTAACTCCAGAAAATATTTTCAAATTCATTTTTATTGTGAAAGGGAGATAAGTGTTAAATTTTCACCTTCTTTTTTGTCTGCCAGGGCTGATATTCCCCATGAGCATACATCACCTTGTAAATAAAAGCTGTGTTATGATATGCCAAGTTCTGGCTTATACACTTTCTGGTGAATAGATGTTTGCTGATTATATAACTTCAGGACTTAATGTTTGCTCAGTTTGAAATGAGCTCTTTAGTGAAGACTTTCTTTGAAGATGATCTACAGTCATTGATTGTAAGCCTAATGGATTTTGTCTCCGCTTTTGGATTGATTAAACAGTGATTTCTGAGTTAGACATTTGGGAATAAGTGATATTGAACACAGACAATTCATGTATGCTTTTATGCTTTAGTAAGCCAAGTTCAAGAAGTGTGTCAACAGTAATTGGAAACAATGCCTTTATCTCTATCAAACCATCTCTGAAAATGGACAAAAATACTGAAATTTGTCTTAATGAGCCAGAGATAATAGTTTCATTTTTTGAAAGGATTACTTTTACTTGAAATGAGTTTGTGTCTAGAGGAAACAAGGAATGTGTTCTCAGTCTGGAACAGTAGTTACCGCTCCTTTCTTGGGTGAACTATTTGAGTATTTGATGTTCCTTCCCTTCCTCAGCAAAAATAGTGATCACAAGAACAGAAATTTTAGCTGAGCTGTTCTTAGCATAGAATTGTCCTCATGTAGCAATATCATCCCTTTGTTTTGAAGTAATTAATCTAAATTGTTCACGGAACAATTCTTTCTGATGCCTTGTGAGGCTACCTGGAACAGAGGCTAGATAGTGTTAAAGGAATAAAGTAGGTTTTTATTAGAAAGGCCTTCAAAGGATACACCTGGGGCAGTACAAGAGCCCAGCTGTGGCTCTACCCAAGATGGAGTTTTCAAGTCACGAGTTTTCACATTTTCATGAGTTTTGGTACATTTACATATCAGGGTTAATTGTCCAATAACAGCTTCAGGTTATGAAGTCCCATCCTCCCAGATTGCTCTCCTCAATTCCCTGCTGTTTATACTTTTGGGCCTGAAGCTGCAATGGTGTCCTTGGGTCTCAGGCTGGAAAAGGATTGTTTTGTCTGACTAAACTGTGAAGAGAACTCGCTAACCCTTTATATGAAGTTCAGAGCTATATACTTTAGCAGTACAGAATCTGGAAAATATGAAAGCTAAAACTTAAGGCATAATTTCTCCATTTCAGTTTACTGTTCAAATATTTCTGGATAAAATATTGCTAGATGTAACACTGGATTCTGGCTTTAAAAATGATTATTTTCCATTTTATGTACAGTATTATCCGCTTACAAGTTTCAATTAAATTTATGAGATTAGGTTAGAAGAATTTATATTTAGAACAAATCACACAAAGAAAGAAATTAAACCTCTATGGATAGAGCCAAAATTTATGTGAGGGGTCATAAGGGTCATATGTGCAGTGAGACTGGACTTGTCATATCTTATTTTTAAGACATGTATCATATTCAGCCGTTATGCAAAATATTATGGTGTAATGTGCTCTCCTGGATGGTACAGTTATAAGTAGTTGAATAGCAAGAAAATGTGCCTCTGGTTAGTGTACTCCCTCCCTCCCTGAATCCCTCAGGAAAAGTCATTGTCCTGAATCTTTGTTGATATATGACTGCTGTCTCCAATAAAGTCATACCAACTGAATGATAAATGTTTTCAACTTTGAGCATTTGACCTACCCAACACAGACAAAATGTTTTTAACATTTATAGAAGTGAAAAGTGTATATGTGTGAATGCACCAGTATGCAAGTTAAAAGCACATTTCTTCTGCACCAGTTGTAAAGGGCACCACTCTTCCCTAGATCCTACTGAACACTTGTTTACTTATTTAGGCTTCTGAAAACCTTAGAAGAGTCTCTTATTGAAACACAAGTTTTTCCTTGCCATCAATTCAGGTTTCAGTCATACTAGCTGAAGCAGAAATAATCCAGAAGCTGGCCTTAAAGTGGGAATGAAAATGAAATTATTTCTGCTCAGTGTAGAAATCACAGCACTCATCTTGGTCCTCTTTTTCATGAAGTCTTCAAATAGATTTGTAAATTCATAGGTGTTAAGGCTGCAAATGATTACCAGTCATTATAGAGTGTTACCTTTTGCTTAACAGAAATTGATTTATTTAAGAATTTGATTATTTAAGAAAACCTGCCTGTTTTATATCCTGTGACTGTGATTGAACTAAAGAATATACTTAATAAAAATATTCAGGTTTGATAAAGAGTTTACGGTGTTTGAAAATTTGCCATAAATGCATCTGCACAGAAATAGATGAAGGGGAATGGATCACATTTGCCATGTGTTTCTGGTGAGAACTTGAATACGTCAAGATCGCTGCATATTGCATCATATCAGTCTAAATATATCTAAGTCTGAGTATATCTCATTAGGGCTTGTCCTGATGTGTCAAAATATGACAATTAAAAACCAAGATCATAGCTAAAGGAATGCCTGCAACTTATTTAAGCACGAGCATATATTTAAAAAAAACCCAAACCATAGTCAACCCCCACCCCAAACACTGTTCAGTGCTGTTACCAAAATCTAACAAAAGCCAGAGATCCAAGACATAAGATATTAAACTGATTGCTCTGGGATTCATTTTGCTTATGCTCATATAGGACTCAGTGTTTGCAGAACTTAGATAAACCACTAAATGTCACCAGCAGAATAAGATGACTTTTTTTTTCTTATTACTTCTCATTCAAAAATGATATTTTAAAATAAAAATAGCCCTAAATTTAAAAATAAAACAAGGAATTAGAACAATAAGTATTTTGAAATTGCTTTATGTTTCCTGGCTTCACATGAAGTGAAACACATTATTCAGCCTAAGCTGAATATGGGTTATTTTTGGATAATTGATACAAGGAGTTTCATTTTTGGTTGAATCATAGAGATGACTTTGGCTTTTAATCATAGAGAAAAATTTTGGTTTCATTTTATGGTCAGTGTCCTGCCTTTTCCAATCAAACAAGTATTTCTTTCAACAATTGTTCAGCAAATGAACCAAACCCACTTTCTTTACCTGCTCACATTCCTACTCCCTGTGCTCCTCTGCATTCAGTATAAAGCACTTGCCCACATGAATTCACTAATTTGTCCAAGAACTATATTCAATTAGGGTCCTTGTATGATCATTTTACAGGATAAAGAGAAGAGAGAAGACTAAATAGTAAAAAAGTTGCAAAAGCTGGGCTTAGAGTTCTGCAGAGAGAAATTATTTCCTGTATGACCACAAAACCAAGCCAAGTGGCTTCTTCTGAATCAGATCTGACTCCAGTCTGTTGAACCTGTCAGCCCAAACACAGCTGTTGCCTCCCCACACCTAACAATCTTCTATGAGCAGGGAAGTTTCTTTACTTGCACAGGAATTAATTGATCATAAACCCATTGGGTAATGTGGATATATAATCCCAGCAATCCTGACCCCTGCTACCCTGACATTGTCCATTTGCCTGAAATTGCTGGCCCTGTAGTACTTTTAGGCCATGGGATCCTATTGAATTCAATGCTTAGCACTAGTGAACTCAGAGCTCTAAAGATTTATCTTGTTCATTAATGTTCAAAAATGATTCCTTTTAGCCAAAATCTAAGCACAGTTTTCAGACCCTTGCTCACATCTGTGCCCAATCAATTTTCTCATTCCTAGGCTTAGTCTAAAGAAGGAAAATGAGCTTTGTTTCCTTTGAACCTAATGATTATCCTAGCCTAATTGTTAATATGGATATCTTGTGTCACACAGCAGAAGAAGATTGAAAAGCAGTGATCTAAATGGAAGGTGGATAAGTTTGGAGCTTCTAGTCACTTATAAAAATAAAAAGCCTGAAGAGCATCAAGTGCACTGCTTAAGCTTACACATGTGCCTATTTTGAAATGTGAGGAGAGAGTATTTACTGATTTTCAGGCACATTCAGCATGAATTAGGGTGCAAAATGATAGATAGGTGTTCAGGTGTGTCTGGTTTATTTGTAGTACTGAAGCAATCTTAACAAGGTTGAGTGTTTTTAATGTATCCATTTAAATAGATGTCAATTAAATGTGGCTTCTTGGGAAATACAGCAACAGGACAGACCTTCAGTCATTGCTGTAAGGAAAAAATAATCTCAAACTTGACAAGAAAAGAACCTGAGTGATCATTGTTTTGATGCATTGCTAAAATCTTGCTTGCTTTGGAGATAATTGAGGAGTCCCTACAGCCTTTCTTAAAAGTGATTAATAAAGTGACCGGCTCTACTATATATGAAATGCCTTCTCAGCTGGATCTTCTATCCTCAGTTTGCTCAGGCTTTGCAAAGGCAAGGTTTTTCAAATTTTCCTGGATGGTTTATGGAGTCAGGTGCAGCAGTCGACTTCTTTTGGCTCAGGCATTTTGGAGAGAGGCTGAGTTGTAAGTTTTGATGTCAAATGTACAGTACTGTAACTGGCAAGGTAATAATAAATTGTAACTCCACCTGTTGTGTACTGTGTATTTAGTAGTTTTATTTTACAAGTTTCTTTTCCATTATTTTCCTAATGATTTTACCCATTGAGTGTACTATATTCCTGTGCCAAGCTGTTTAACATAGCTTTGAGAACACATTATGAGTGCAAATACATGAAGTAGAACTGGTCTGAAGATGTATTGCCAGTTGTCTACTGCTTAGTCCTTTGAAAGAGTTTTCCTTAATTTCTGCCCCTCACCTTTACCCTTTGTGTTGTGCTGCTGCTTGTTTACACTGGTATTTGTGCTGTAACCTGCTTGTGGGTAGTGCACCTGTGGAGGTGACATGAGGTGATCCTGTTGTGGTTTGCTGTGAAGCAGAGGGAGCATGTGTGATGGCTTCCTATCATACCACAAAGGCTGCTGGGTTTTTGTTTTGTTGTCTCATGATTTTGACCAATAAGCAGTGATAAGAATATGTCTAAATGGTTGCTAAAAGTGAAGAATATTACTTCCTCTAATATCTTCTCCATGAAATGTGAGTTTATTTTTATTCCTTCTCAGAAACATCCACTCTTACAGTCTTATTT
Organism: Ploceus nigricollis; assembly: GCA_013399945.1. Taxonomy (NCBI): domain Eukaryota; kingdom Metazoa; phylum Chordata; class Aves; order Passeriformes; family Ploceidae; genus Ploceus; species Ploceus nigricollis. The sequence goes on along the minus strand of VXBC01006029.1, from coordinate 317,722 downwards.
AGGTAGTTTCTTTAACCTCTCTTTGCCATTATTCATCAAAAAATATTGATGTTTGGTTCCTTCTACCATGCTGTTTACAACCAAACAGTAATGGCTCTTGAAAAGTTGGTCTGAACCTTTTTTTCCCCAGCCATCTAAGCAGAGCATAATTCCTCCCAGTTGTGTGCCTCCTCTGTCCCCAGTCACCTGGTTGTCTCCCATTCGACCATCTCTCCTTGTTTTTAACACTTGTGCAAAGTGTAGGATCAAGAAGACATTTAACTACATAACCTGTATACAAGTGAAATAAGGAGCCAGGATGCCATTGAGCCTGTATAAAAGGAAAGATATAGCATACATAGAATTACTTGTGACAAAGAACTTTCTGGATTTACTGAAGTATGAAAATATGCATGGATTTTTCCCTCTGCAGGTTGTGCAATATGGCACATTTTGTACTTTATTAGATGCCTACACAAGATAATGGAATGTCAGATTTTCTGTAGATACAAACCCATACTCTTAGCAAAATATAATTTTATCAATGTTAACTGCATGGTTCAGTGGTTATGATACTTACATACATACCCCCCCATCCTTTACAGTTCTTTAATTAAACTTGTGTATAGTTTCTATATCATGTCCCATTTTGTTTACATAAAATTTCATTACTCAGAAGAGACATCTTGGATTACTTTCCCATACATTAAAAAGCATGACTACATCTTATGTCATTATTTTAGTAGCTCAGTAGTATTGAGTATCTTCCTCCACAGACTTCTTAGCATGATTTTGATATACATTCACTCACAGCTGTCAAAGCTGTAGTCTGTGTACGTTGTTATGGCTTCCTTGTTCTTTGAAGGTCATTGTACAGTAGCTGTGCATGTTATGTTGAGATATTCAGGTGTTCCGTGTGATGATTCTGTAGAGCACAGACTGTTGGGTAAGGCCATAAGAGACAAAAACCACTGTTTTCCTCAGTGCCTCATGTAAGTAACTTGGTGGTTTGGCCTAAATATACACAGGAGATTATCTCCAAATTCTCTGATTTTACTCATTTGCTTTGGAGAGTGAAAGCTTGAGTGGTAGGTTGGTGTGATTGCTCTGGTGTTTGACTCAAGCTTGCAGAAGAGCAGCCCAGAGTATCAGGAAATGAGCTGGCTGGTTTTTGAAAACATGTATGTACTTAACTTGTCAAAATATTATTTCTTGGCTATATAATAATTTTGGGATCTACTGGTACCTGCTGTCCATAACCACAGCACAGTCTCAGGATTTAGGCCTTTCTCTCCTCTAACTAGTCCTGATTTACATCTTTGTAAAATAACACAGTTGCACAGACAAATTTAGCCCCTATTTTGTTTTTCATGCTTGTATGGAAGACATTTTGAATTCTGGTGCATTGCAAACCTCATAATGATCTGCCAACAGCAAAAGAAAACTATGATATTGAATTGTGTCCTTAATAACATCACAAAGTGCAAAGTGACTAAAAATAGCATGTATTTTTAGTAAAATTTGAGTAAATTGTAACAGAGCAGCATTTTCAAATATGTTTACCTGCTTTATATCCTTCCTACGGTCGTGCTTCAAAATGCATAATAATAATTAGTTTAGCACAGGAGCAGAAAAAGCAGAAGGATATAGGAAACCTTATGGGAAGAAAGACATTGAAGTTTTCTGGTGAAATTCTTTATTATGGTGTGTTCTTTTGATTTGTCACTTAAATATTGAATTGCCAGCTTGATTAATAGTTATGTGATATATATTGAGTCTGAATTTTTACGTAGAAGAAAACTAACTTCTGTTTCTTAAAACTGAATCCTCTCTGCAGCAGAAAACACAGGAAAGAGGGGTAAAGCTTGTAATATAACTACCTCAGTTAGGTGCAATTGTACTGTGTGTCTTTGAAAAGTATAAAAAATGTGTCAAAGCTTGTGATGGGATTTTCTAATAAGCAGGTGTGCATCATAAAATAATGGCATGAGACTTGTACCTATCATGTAAAGAGTCAGATGCCTCTAAGGGCTGCCTTTTCAAAAATGTTCTACAGACAGTGGGGTTTTTTTATAAAGATTGACCAACACATGTTCGCTGCTAAGTAAACATGCAGTGCAACCCTGGGGCACCATTTCTAGGGGCTAATGCAACTTTGAATTGACTTAGTAATTTGAGTTTTCTGCAAGATGAAACAATGGAAGCAAACCTTGAGATAGCCTGGAAAAAGAATGGCTCATAGCTTGGAGAAATATCTTTTTATGCAGTTGGAAATAAATTAACCTTCTTTGTAGTTAAAGGTAGAGCCATCAAATCCACACTGCAAAATAAAAACTGTGTAAGTATTTTGTGATACTCCAGGCAGCTGCCAAATTATTAGGTGAAGTCAGTAAGAAATGGAAAGTATGCTTTTTGTGGAAACTGTGTCAAAAGCTGTTTTGTGTTAAAAAATTCCTGCTGCCTGATTCTAAAATTCTCTGCTATGAATTAATTACCCAGCTAGGTTACTTCTGCTGTAATTAGTTCCGCATTAGTGGAACACTGCACCTAAATAAATTAAAAAGGTGAGGATTCTGCTCCATTCCACTCTGCTTTTCAGCTTCCTTCAGTTCAAATTTCTAGGATAAAAAAGGAAGGCTTCTAATTGATTTTTCCTTCACCTGCAAAATTCACAACACATCACTTGGATGAACATCTGTTTTGTTTTCTCTCTGTAGGTAACACAAAGATGTGTCTAATCCTCATCAGCAATTCCTTCAGCTTCTCTGATGCTGGCTCTGACTTTTTCCTGCAGCTTATTTCAGTGGAGTGTGCAGAAGGAGCTCTGTCAGGACTCACTGTGCTGTTAGGTATTACCTGTTGCTTTTCCTCAATAGCCAAAAACTGAGATAAAATATATCTTGGTTTGACTTGCATAAGCTCTTAAAAAGAGGACATTTTGTATAATATTATTCATAAGTTTTTCTTCCCTTTGCAACAACATTATCTATGGTACTTATTCTTCTCTCTTTTATATTAATTGGTCAGATTATCTCCTCCGCTTGATGGTGTGGGAGCTTTCCTGTACTACTAAAAGTTGAATGTAAAGTTGAAAGTTTTCTGTGAATCATGGCAATAGCCTTTTCCCAGTTTTCATTATTTTTGTTTAGGTACATCTATCTTTATTAAATGCATCATGCTTTACTAGCTGTCAATGTAGAACGCATAAATCTCACACGTACTGTTGTTTGTATGTTCTGTAATGTAAGTAGGTCTGGAAGTGCTGCAGTGTCACTGCAAAGTGCCTCAGTTCTACCACCTAGTAACTATTACAACAACTACATAAAAGAAGATAAATGAACAATTTAGATGTTTTATATGCAGTGTCCAACTAGAGGAGCAGAAGAGGACATAAATATTTTTTATAGATAAAGAATGATAGGAGTTGTTGTTATTATAACAGTGTTTTAATTTTATTATAATTTAACAGGGTTTACTTCTAGTCTTATATGGTTATATAAGAAGTTTCTGAAATGTCTACAGAAACAATATTGAGTCATTGCTGAGATAAGTAATATTTACAGCTGCCTAAATTTAGACTGTGCAACCCTGTTTGTGTAGCTCCTCATCTCTGGAAGGTTGCTTGGTATTTCTTAGTTAATGGAAATGTCTTTAATACTAGCAGTGAGATAAATGGGACCAGATAAATAAATGCTGCTCAAAATCCAGGCAGATTTACCAGTGTAAACTATTCTTGGAAGAGATGTGTAACTGTCAAAGGAGCTGCCTGGCCATGTATAGTGATGGGATTATGCAGATATGTCTCTGCTTGTTGCTAAAAGTTCACAAGGCTCTCATGAGACTAAAGTATAAAGAAAACCATTGATGTACCAGCACAAAAATCAAAGAATAGTCCAATAACAATCACAACAAGGAGAAGCAGCTACCATAGGCAGAGTAACTAAAGAGAACAATTGTAAACCTTGTTACTGAACAAAGAGACTGAAGGATGAGTGAAAATAATATTTTCCAGGGAATATAGGCGTATTGACGTGAGTAGGAAAACAGCTCCTGCCAGGATTTGTCACCAATTACTTTTCCCCTGTGCTGTAAGGGAGAACCCTATTGCTCTATTTAATTATTCAGAACTATGATATTGCTCTTCCCTGGTTTCTTCAGAAAGGGCTCAGAAAAAGCCCCTAACTTTTCTAAAATACCTGTGTATGCAGTAAATTAAACAAGCTGTTAGCTCTTGGTATGATTTGAGAGATGTTGCCAAATAAATTATTTTTATTCAGATTTTCATTTTTAATTAGGTAGCCAAAAAAAAAAAAAAAAAGAAATAACCAGCTCTTTGACCATATATATCAGAAATATTGTACATTTGATGACAACACCTGCAGAATTTTGTGTCCTCTCTAAGTAAACTTTACTTTGTATGCCAAATAGCATCTTACAGCCAAGTGAGCACATTCAAATCATACCATCATTTGTTTAAGTATTTTTAAATTCTTGTTCATATGGCTTCTTATGGAGTTTATCACATTGGATGGGAATAATTCAAGCACCTATAGCCTAGAACTGCCCCCTAAAAATATTCTAGTGGTTCAATGAATCAAAATATCACAGAATCAATAAGGCTGGAAAATACCTCTAACCCTGAGTCCCACCTTTGACTGAACACCACCTTGTTAACCAGATATGACACCAAGTGTCACATTCAGTCTTTCCTTAAACACCTCCAGGGATGGTGGCTCCACCAGCTCCCTGTGCACTCATTCCTATGACTAATCACCCTTTCTGTGAAGAAATTCCTCCTAATATCTAACCTGAATCTCCCCAGCTGCAGCTTGAGACTATAAAAAGGGATGTGGGAGAATTCATTTTTAATTCACCTGCTGTATGATTTTTAGACACCAAAAGATTGGTATAACAAGTATAAATGACAAAGGAAATGCTTAGTAGCCAAGAAAGCCAGAATTCAAGCAGAAGAGTAGTAATGGGAATATCTAGACAAAAACAAATGTGAGAAGCATTAAAAAATTTCCATGAATTGGTTCTTTGGAAAATACTGAATTACTGAAGAAAAATTACTAAACGAAAAAGCTAGGGAAAATTAATCATTGTGAAGCAATACTGCATGAGATGCTGTTAAGCCTATGTGAAATGAGAAAACATCCAATCACTTCTCTGATTTTTATTGTTGGTATTTGAGAGATGTTTTCTCTGAAGGTTAGCAGATTGTAGCTATGTATTAAAAGCAAATTCCACAATTCTCCTCATGAAAGCTACATGAATGGACAAGTTCTATTTTATAAAATATTTACAATGCAGCTCACATGACATCAGGGCACTGAAAGACTGACAATAATCAAGAATATGCAGTGAAAACATGTGAATACTGAAATTCAGAGGAGCTGTACTTTGCAGCACTTTTCCTCTCAAGGAACCTCCCTTTGAAGTTGATCAGCACTCTGCTCCTCAGAGGAGTTTGGGATGCTGTTGTTGGCACCCACATCACAAGTGATGAAAAATGTTTACTTAAATGGCCATCAATATTTGTGTCGAATTCTTAATCTTTGCCTTTGATAGTGTTCAACAGTGATCCATAGCAAGAGCATAAAAGTTTGTTCAGATTTCCCTCAAGGAATGTGAAATACTCTGAACTCCATGAGGCTGTAATGAGATGGAAAATTTCTGCAAGTTTCAGTGGTTTTAGGCCACGAATCATATATAGTGTCATGACTCAGTTAAAGTATACTTTTCCTTTGTCATAAATGAGAGACATGCTTTTTCTCTGTTGTATTTGCTTTCTCTCTAATGCATGTTCTACTTTCTGTGGTACTGTCAAAAATATTGATATAATTTTGTAGGAGAGTAAGTAATTCACTCATCTGGGATATGGAAATCCTGTTAATTTTAGAAGGTACATTTAATAAAATTGCATCATTGGCAGAGACCTTTTCATATTATACTGTGTTTATTAGAGAAAATCTCTTTGCATTAGGTTCAAAGCCAGAAATTGATTTCCAAAGGAGCCGAGTGCCTAAGTTGCTTAGATATTTTGAAAATCCCACTAGGTCTCTGTTTGCAGCTTTTTGGCACCTAAATATCCTCAAAAATCTGGCTTAAGAGTTATATCAGTAACACAAAGGAATAAAAACTTGTTATTCAAGCTAGAAGGATTTTATTGGCACTGAGCATATTGATGTTACACTGGGGAAAATTATATTTACATGTTTTAGAGCACTGAATTAATTATAACATAAAATAAAACTTTGTTTAACATGCGTAAAGAATCTGTTCTCCAATAGATTATTCCTTGTAGGGATTGAGATAAAGTATTTTACCAAGCCTAGGAAAGCTATAAACAGGGAAGTGACCAGTATTCAATGGTTGATTGGTAGTCTGGAAAAAAGACATGGAACAACAAAACAGATTACTCAGCCTTAAAGCCAGATCCATTTCTATTTTTTTTTTTTTTGCTTCCTTGCTGCTATTCTTTTGCTTAAGCTTCTTAAAGTCAGCTTGTCCATTTTCCAATTCCTATGAAAATATCTCATATAATTTCAAAATAACCTTGAAATTATTTATTTTGACAATTTTAATGTTATAAATCCAAAAGAGGAATAGATATTTTGGCTTCTGGGTTATCCCCAGGCAAGGGAAGAAATGGATCCAGTCTAATCTATATACTGCACTATGTATATATTTTTTTCATGGCCTCAGGAAGACCCCAGAGCTGAAAGCTCTATATTAATTTTGGATGGTAAATTCTATTCTGATGAAAAGTATTTCTTTATATCTGCAATAATACAGTTGAAGCAGCAAGAGCTATAGGGCTCAGAAAATGTCTGCAATACTTTTACAATTTAATCTTAAACTCAGGACCATAGTTGCAGGAAAAAAGTTTTGACTAATTTTCCGGAAACTCAGCTTGTGTATCCATCTGTGATAAAATAACTGAAAATATAATTGATAGACCTGATTTAGGAATTTCTCCACCTTGCTTCCCCTCCTGAACACGAGTAATGAGAATTGTAACATATAACATTTCTGGTGTGTTGTGAAGGACTGGTAAAATCCAAATTCTCTGCTATGTTAAAAAAAAATCCAGCTTGACATGGGAATAGGGGTATTTACCACTGAAGTAGATTTGTTCTGAAGCAGATGCAGAGGCTGTAGACCTGGTTTATTGTGCTCACTTTGCTCTAATAGAAATTCAGGGAGGTACAGAACTGGATACAACATGACACTGGCAAAATCTTTGGTGTAGATAAGGAATGTAAATGGCCTCCATAATCTTCTCTGTAGCTGTTTGGAGGTCACTGATTGCAAAAAGGTGAAACTGAACCATTCAATCAGCTGAAAACCTGGTTGAAATTTTCAGATGATTTGGCTGATCAATTTTATTTCGATAGTCTTCGTAGGCAATGGCTGTTTTAAGGAATGAAATAATTTTTGCACCTGTCTGGGGTCTTTCTGTGGAAGAAGTCCTAACTGGTAGAGAGTGAGTGATGTTTCTGCTTGTGTAGCACCTGCTTTTGATTTCAGAGGAAACAAGAAAATTACTTCAATGGGTGGTGACATCAAATACAGCTGTTGCCTGGCAGAAAGCATGTTACCTCTATTTTACCCAAGTGAAAGCACTTCTACCTTGCATCATGGATAGGTTCAAAGCTCCAGCTGTAATCTCCCAGAGGAAGAGACAGAAAGGGTTGCATTCCCCAAAGCTTTCTTGCAGTTATGAAATAAAGTTCAGTAACTTTGTCATTTTTATTATGCAGAGGAAGATGGGGATGACCAGAAGGATGTTTTTGATGGAACTGGGAAGAAGAAAAGGTTTCAGAGTAGAAAGTGAGCTAAGGTAGGAAAATATTTATATGTTTTGAAATAATGTGTAGTAATTCTGTTTGAAGCATCTTAATTCAATAAATATAGTCATACAAGTGGCTGTGATTGAAATTTTGCCTAAGTTTTTGGTGGATATACTTGGCTGTTTCCAGTATAAATATGTTTCAGGAGTTCAGTGAGTGTTCCTGGTATGTGGTTTATTTCTATTGTCTTCTGGACAGAGAACAGCAAAAACACAAAACTTAGCAAAATTTCTAATTTTTCGCTTTTAAAATGTGCATTTCTAATTTATCTTAAATCTGTCAATTTTCATGTGTCTGCATATAAATTGTGTCTTTAGATCATCTGAATCCCTCATTGTTTATTTCCCCTTTGAAGTCGGGTTAAGATTAATTTAAATTTAATGGCCGATTTTGAAAATGAAAAAAATTAAATGTACAGAAATGGAAAACGTGATGGGTTGAGGGGAGAATTTGTCTACATCATCTCTGGTATTATAGTATTAAACTTTTTTACCCTAATGTGAGTCTCAAAGTTATGGCTTATGCTTTGGTATAATCTGGAAGAGCACTGGAGAAAAATCTTAGGAGTAAAATACCATGGATGTGGCATTTGAAAGTGAAAACGCATTCCAGATTCAGATTTGTCTGGTTTCAGCAAACCAACTCATTCTGAAGGAAACCTTCCTCCAAAGAGAGCTTTACATAAGTGCTGGTTATGTCATTATGCAGTTTTCCAAAAGCTGCATCATTATATAGGTTCTCTGAAAAGCTGGAGGAAAACAAAGTATTGATCACGTCTCTGGATCTGCACTGAGAGAGAGTACAGCTGGGTCCTCCCTATAAAGGTGTATTTCCACAGGCTTCTTTTCAATCCCATCAATTTTGAAAATCTGAGGAAGAAGGGAAGGTAAAATAATTTATAAAGCAATATTGAAGCAGGTATTAAACAGAAGGAGGCAATTAGCATCTGATACAAAACTAATTGAATTCTCAGGGAATAAAAGAAATGAAGAGTTCTGTTCTGGATCCTACATTAATAATCTGTGGAGGACTGTGTAAATGCTTTATCTGGGCTGCTTTGACACATAGGTATTTATTGCCAGTATTTTGGACTTTCTGTAAGTTTTATGAGGCAGCTGTTATGTTTAATTTCAGCTTAGCTGTTACTGAATAAAACAAAACTATTTAACTGTTGATTTTTGCTTTTGAAAATGCCACAGGAAATTTGTTATGTTCTGTGCCAAGAAAATAGCACAGCTGTACAGGTATGAGAGGATACTGGAGCACAGCAGCTAAACTGCTGCTGTGAGCATAGTTATGGCAAAGTTCCCAGCTCTGCAGCTTGGTACAAATACATAACATATGAATATTTTATATGAAGTGAAATAAACCACAGGAAGCAGAAGTTCTATGTCTCTAACAGCTTTTTTTTTTTTTAACTCAAGTATAAAGATGTGACAGTTTAATTAAGATAGGACCTAGCAGGGTTAAATAATAATAAACCCAACAGTATTTCATGGAGATTCACTTAATCTGTGTCTGTAATCTTTTAGAAAAAAAATAAATTGGGATTTATTATTTTTCAATGGACTCTGCTCTACAAGTTCCACTATATGGAGAGAAAAAATGTGCTATAGCATGACACACATTTCTGAAGTACAGTCCTTCCAGTATCTTTTGTATAGTTCCAAAATACAGTATGTTTATTGCATTGGAGAGTTATTTGATAACAGTTTTCTATGGAGCAATTCCAGTATTTGTCATTGTGATTTCACAACTTAATGAAATTGGTGATCACTCATTTGAATAAGGATCACAGAGATAGGCCAAGGGATTTTCTTGGTTTTCTGGAAGGTAATTTGCTTTGAAAGGTTATGCAGTCTGCCTTTAACAGTACACATCATGTTTTGAAGTCCATGCTAACCAGCAGTCGCCACCAGTGGTGTCCTCTCTGCTTTGACAGGCTGATGGCTCCACTTCTCCAGGTGTTACAGAGGATTTGCAGAGCAATCTGTCAGGTCCTCCATTGGAAATTTACTGTATATGCAGAAGGCTCTCGCCATCATGGGCACAGACTTTCAAATGGACGTGGCTGCCATTAAGACAATTTATGTTCCAACTCTAGCTTTCCTTTTATAAAAATAGTGTCAAATAGTGATACTGCCTGTCTGTGCCTTTCCTGCAAGGAGTTTAGGAATCTGTTGCCTGATATAAATTAATGTTGGAATATATTTTCTAGATACTTAAGTTCTACATGTTGATGGAAACAAAGAATATTCTCCTTTCTCTCATGTTTTTTTTGTGTGAATGATATCACCCTTGTGGGATGCGTAGGGAGCAGGAGCACTCAAAATCATTCAAAATTTCCTATCAAATCTGTATTTTTCCAAACTTGCTGAGAAACATCAGCAGGCCAGATAGAAACTTACAGATCATCCTAAGTATGCACGTAATCTTTTCTTTTGTCCCTGTCCATTATTTTCCTGTGATAGGTACAGAAGTGTCTCTTTTTAATCTTTAAAAGGTTCACCCTTTAATCAGGCAATCCTTTCCAATGTTGTTCTAGTACAACAGCTGAAGTTTGCTGCAATAACATTTGTGCTATTGTATTTTTAGGCAATGTACACCATATAATGTATTGAATAACAATTCAAGCTGTAAATTTTATATTCACTAAACCATCAGTTTTGTTACACTGGCTTAGCAGCAAGGAAATGGTGTTTATATGGAGCATGTAGGTCATAAGATTTAATTAATGAACCATTGGCAATGCCATATGTAATGAACAGCTTCATACAAGTATAGAAAACTTAAGTATCCAGAAAGATATTACTAGCTGTAAAGTTTTAAATAATTATTGTTAACTGACTTTTTAATGTTGCAATGCTTTCACTCATTGATGAGGAATATTGGGAAGAGGCTGTCAGGTGTTGTCAGGCAGCCTTTTAATTATGGTACTGCTTGTGTAAGCTAAATATTTTCAGAATTGCAAAGAATGTGTATTAGGTTAATGTCTGTGGAAGGTAAATGATCCTTCAAGAAAGAAAATGCTGCACTTACAGGAGCTGTCAGACTGTAGTCTTTCCTCAAGGCAGAGTCAGTGACTAGAATAAATATATGGTGTTATGAAAACTTCAGTGCTTCCCACATCCTAAAGTACAGTATACCCTACAATCACCAGGAAGTGGATGGTAAGTAAATACAGAAATAACAGCTCTGTATCTGTGTACAGTTGGATTCAGTGAAAAAGAAAACTTTTTGTGTACTTCTTGACAGTGATTCTGTCACTCATATTGTGGCTGAGAACAACTCTTACCTGGAGGTGCTGGACTGGCTGAAAGAACAGGCTGTGGGTGACAGCTCTAGGTTTGAACTACTGGACATCTCCTGGTTTACAGCCTGCATGGAAGCAGGAAGACCAGTTGATTCAGAAATGAAGTACCGTCTCACGGTAAGACAGATCCTGCAGTGTGAGTACAGTGATATCCAAAACGAATGGCTGTGATTTTATTTATTTTTTTAACCTAATATATATATAATTGTGTTATTATTTTTAATTTTTTTTTCCTGTGAAGTTTACATGAGTCATTCACATAGATTAAATAGAGTAGAAACACCTTCCGTGCCTTCTTTATCAGTGTCTGGTAATGCTGAGTTACTGTGTCATCACAGGGTACAAACTGGTAAATACAGAATCCCAGAATGGTTTGGGCTGGAAGGGACCTGAGAGATCATCCAGCTTCCACTGCCAAGAGATACCTTCCACTAGATCAGGTTGCTCAAAGTCCCAGTCAACCTGGCCTTGAACACTTCCAGGGTTGGGGCAGCCACAGCTTCCCTGGACAACCTGTGCCCGTGCCTCAACACCCTCACNTTATTATTTTTAATTTTTTTTTCCTGTGAAGTTTACATGAGTAATTCACATAGATTAAATAGAGTAGAAACACCTTCCGTGCCTTCTTTATCAGTGTCTGGTAATGCTGAGTTACTGTGTCATCACAGGGTACAAACTGGTAAATACAGAATCCCAGAATGGTTTGGGCTGGAAGGGACCTGAGAGATCATCCAGCTTCCACTGCCAAGGGATACCTTCCACTAGATCAGGTTGCTCAAAGTCCCATTCAACCTGGCCTTGAACACTTCCAGGGTTGGGGCAGCCACAGCTTCCCTGGACAACCTGTGCCAGTGCCTCAACACCCTCAGATAAAAGTATTTCTTCTGTATATCTGATTCAAATTTCCCCTCTGCTGGTGTAAAGCCATTACACCCTATCTTATCACTGTGTCCTTGCTCTCTCCAGCTCTCTAGTAGCCCCTTAAATTACTGGAAGGCTGCTGTTAGGTCTTCCTGGAGCTTTAAGAGGCTGAACAGCCCCAGCTCCTCTGCAATATCCATCAATGAGGCACTTGTTGCTGCTCTGGTACTTGTGGTATTTGCTCAAATACATCAATATCATGGTAAATATCCCAGGGAGAGCAGTGCATTTCAATGGGCTGTTGATGGCATTCTTGGCCTCCTCAAAACAATGCAAAAAATTTACAACTTTTGCTGTTGCAAGGTGATCAGCTAACGGCTGGGCCCTTGAAGGACCTGTGAAAAGAAGACTGATGTAGTCTGTGGACATGTGTTTACAGACTTGGCACCATCAAGTAAAATTGTGCTAAGAGGAAAAAAAAGTTTTATTATATTCTGTTATCTCTCAATAGAAACTGTAAGTCAGAGGATGTTGAAAATGGCAGGCTGATGATATGATGCATGGTGTTTGACCTTGAAGCAATGCATGATGATATTTTCCTCTGATCTATATCTGACAAATTACCTGCTAATTTCTCAGACTGGAGCATAGTGAGGAGCAGTGGTACTCAATACCTCGGCACAGACTGTGAGTGATGGGGGTTAGGTGGGGATGCCAGGCATGCTGTGCCCAGCCTGTGCCACTGAGCCATGAAATAGGCCCAGCACTGCAGCTGGATGAAGCTGTCCCCTTGTTCTGCACCTGCCTGAGCCTCACAGTGATGGGTTTCATGTGCACCGGCAAAGAAATTTATTTTATATGTCACGAGAACTACAAGTCTGATCTAAAGCTCTCTGAAGTAAAGTGAGGGATTCCTGCTGATTCCTGAGGGTCTGGATTAGGCTCTCTGTGACCACACTGGCACTAGGGCAGGATGTGCAGCATGTGCCTTCCTCTGAGGCACAGAATGCCTGAATATTTAACAGCAACATTGCACTGTTTGCTGCTTCTTCATTTTGGTATTTAGATTATGAAGGATGATTCATAAATACCATCCTTTCCCAAGAAAAACTGTAGCTCCTGATTATTTTTTTCCAGTCATATTGCATTTTCATTGCCAGAAAATATTTTCCAGGTTTTTACATACAAGAATTACTGTTTAATAACAGTTTGGGTTGGGGGGGAGGGGGAAGTGAATACACCAGATGGAGCTGTCGCTCTCAGACTCAGCATGATTCCATGACAGAATGTGTGTTTATATTTGAAATCCCTCCAAGGATATGTTTTTGCAATAAATTTATAATATTTTTCAGTGAATCTGCTGGAGGGAGAATAGACGAAAGAAATTAATACAAAAAGAAAAAATACAAAAGGAAGCCTTGTAACTACTGCTTTATTACAGGCCATAAAAATATAAATACAGGGAATGCAAAGAAGTTCTCTAAACAAGTAATGCATCAAAACCATGAACAAAATCCTGTGAACCTTCCTGAGAATTTCACATCAGCATTAAAAGTAAAACAAATTACCTGTTATGTACATTCTTAATTTCAGCAATATGAGCAGACCTATAGATTCAGATAGGTCAGAAAATGTGTTTTCATAAATTTTTTTTCTTTTCAAAGCTAGAAACACCTTTGTCTTTCTCCAAAATTCCTCTGAATTTTTTTGAAGTCAATGAGAAGTTTTTTTAAGTCAATGAAACTGCCTTAGTTTTATATAAAACTCCTTTTGGGATAATGGTATAACATAAACTTCTGAAAAACGTATCAGCACTGTCAGGAGATGATAATTATACCATGAGACTGGCTCTGCAAGTAAAAGCTTATGTTTTTATTGAAACATAAAGATTTCATGCTAATAAATGTAGAATACAATAAGGAATCCAGTGACAGCTATGCTGGTATTTTTAAAGCTTATAAAACCAATCTTAATTATATAGTTTCTCTGAGGTAATAAACATTTTGTAAAGTAAACAAGGAGAAAACAAGAATTTTAGGAGTGTAGCAAATTTTAAAATAATTTTATTGTTGCAGTGTCACCATGCTAATTTTTTTTCTGCCTTGAGAAATGAGGAAAGATTGAAGTAAAGGTTAATTTTCTTTTTAAGTACTAGACCAAACTCATACATAATGTAATTTAATTGGAATTTTGCTGAAGACAAATTTGGTTCGTTATGTCAGACTTGTAAAATGTGAAATGAAAGTGAATTAACAAACCTTGAACTCAAGCTAGATCATTAAGGTTTTGAAGTAAAAGGAATGGATTGCAGTGGGGGAATGTTTTGGGTGAAATCTTGTCCCCGTGTAGTTTTGTGGTCAAATTCCCATTAATATCAATAGCGGTAAGATTTCATCTTTCAGATCCTACAGTAGGCTATTTGGAAGGTTATTCTTCATTCAGGACATTTGTTTTACTGCATTAGTAAAAAGAAATGCCCTTCTTCCTGCAAAACAAGGGGAATAAAGTCAGAGTTACAGACCATTAGCTAACATCCTAATTACAATTGTCATTAAAGTACATCTTTCTGTGGTAGTGAATGATCCAAGAGATGCTCTGATGTCAGTGATTTATAGAGAATAAAGGGTTGGTTGACCAGATTTAAGATGGACAGAATTATTATTGATTCATTCAGTCACAGTTGACTTTTAGGGTTAGCAGCCATCATTTAGTTTAATAAGCTTTGGAAATATGGTAGCCAAATATCTGCTTTGAAAGGGAAGCAGAATATTTCTGTGGCAAAGGTCAGCCCTTGTGCAGAGACCTTTCCTAGCACAAGCAGATGGGTATCCTTGACAATAGCAGAACATGGACATTAGTAGTTACACAAGGGCATCCTCATGTGCTAGAAAGTACTGATGTTTCCTGGCTTATGGAAGAGAAAGAGGCAGAGGGGAGGCTTTCAGAGGAATAAAAAGAGAGGAAGAGATCCATAAGGGTTGCTGCGCACTCAGCAGCCTTAAGAACTGTGCTGTGACTGCATCTCTTTTGCCTTTTCCTCAGTCAGAACCCAGAAGCTGTTAGCTAATTAGGTTTTTTTGTTTGTTTGTTTGTTTTTTCCTAGAAAGGAAAAGAGATTTATTTATTTGAAGAAAGGATTTTTCTCCACATTAGGGAAAGAAAGTACCATCTTTTGATCCTTTGTCTTATCATGTGTCAGGAAACATATTTAACATTTTCTGGAGCATCTCACTCTGTTTCTTTGTGAAAGAGAGAGGCTGTAAGTAATGGAAGAAATTCTTCATACTGACAGTCTGAGTTTCTCAGGAAATAAAAATGAAACTTATGAACTGTCTGCCTTCTCTTCATAAAATGCTGGCTATCAGAGGACATTATTATTTGGTCAATGTTGGCTGGGCTTTACAGAGCTGCTAGATGCTTGTCTCTGTGCACTTCATTCACTCCTGCTTCATTTTCTCCCTGTTATTTCCCTATGTCATTATACTTCTTGGTGTGTTAAAAAATAATTTGACAAAAAGCAAAGTAGTCCCCCACAATATTAATTCTGCAACCAAGTCTGTCTGCTTTACAAATTGATGCTAGTGATAAAGGCTGTTTCTCCTGCTTATGCCATGTGGAAAATGTCACTGTGAAAGAGTAGGAAGTGACATTCACTGCAGCCTGGATGTGGGGTAGAAACCCTGACTAGCTCTAGTGATTAAGTAGCCCACACATCGGGATATTTTTCTGTTGTTGCCCCTGTGCAGTGTACTGCAAATTCATTTTAATGTAGAGTTATTTAAAAAAAAAAAAAGAAATTTTAGTGCTTATATTCTTCCATTTTTCTCCTGTCTTTAGTTGTTTCTTCCCACTAGTAGAAATTATTTTTGGTCTAATGAGTTTCCAGGATTCCTTGTTCTACATTGTAATTGCTATTGATGGAAGTTTAGGTTTGTCCTGTAATCTGCACAATTTTTTTCCCATCTAGTTTTCCCACCAAATATCAATTTGAGCAGCATCAATGCAGCTCATGTTCTGCTGCTGATAGATCATTTCTACAGTTCACATGCAGGCATCACACGCAGGCATCATAATAGTCCCTGCAAATCAGACTGTAGTAATTATTTTTTTGCCAGGTGTTTTTGCTGTTAATTTCTATCCAAAATTTCTTCTGTTGTTATATATAATCAAGTCCAGTTAACTAAATGCATAACTCTTACTGATTAAGGAAAATTTTCAAATAATCTACTAAGGCAGGAATAAGATGTTTATGTCCAGTCTATCACACTTTTAAATGCATAGATTTTCTGCTTTAGTTTTGCCCTCCTCCACAGTACCAGCTGATGCTGCATGTAGGGCTCTTGTTCTTTGTGTGTCTATGTCCTAGAGAAGGTAAAAGCTTATTATATATTCTATTCAGTAACATTCTGTTTGTTCGTCGTCTTTGCAGCTGGCACTATAATTTCAAGCAATATATTAGCACTAATCAATCATAGTTTATATGATTTAAAATCAATTTTAAAATATAATTCATGAATGTGTGCAGAAGTGAATGAGTTGTGTTGCTGTCCTGACTGAAACCCATTTTGGTTATTCCCCAGACTGGTCTTACACATAAAATTGCTTTCTTCCTTTCAGGGTATGCTATGAAAACCACCATATAATTCACTGCTCCTTCAGTTGTGCAAGGAAATACCTTTTGTATGTGTGTGAATACTGTTATTTAACTACTTTGTATCAAATACAAAGGCAATTTAGCATGAAATTATAATTGGGGTGTGGTGATGAAGATACACACATGCTTATAGGTTTGCTAGCCTTTGTGTGATTGGATACAGGGAAAAAGGGCTCATCATTCCATTATTGGTGTGAAAATTTCTTTTTTGTATTTTCATGACATTTTTAATTGTGATTGTTGAACCCTTTCCCTGTGGCTTTTGGATAGTGCAATGCAATAGGTTTTTGACACATCTGCCAAAAGTTTTCAAGCAAAAGGGCCAAGAGCAAAAATACAGGGAACTGCTGAAGGTGCGTCGTGTTTCTGAAGTATTTCAGATTTGGCACATTAAAGAAAGTGAAAGAATTGAAGGACTGCCTATATAAAGCAGCAGAAAACCGGTGTGAGTTTGCCTTTTTCTAGGTGCTTCCTTGTCAGGATATTCACAGGTTGAGGACTTGTGCTCAGGACTCTCTTTTGTCAATGGGGATATGACTCTGAATCCTGCCTTTTATGAGAATTCCCATCTTCCAGGGGTGGGTTGCCCACAGACCTGTATGACCTTGGTCTATTTTGCATGGAGCAAAATTAGATGAAAAGTGAATGAGCATGGAGGAAGCCTGGAGATTGGGAAATGCCCAGTCAAGTCTTGGCATCTGGCTCCTTCTCCTTGCTTTGGTGAATGTGTAAAAATGATGGCTGGATTGGATCAGCATCTGTGGGGATTGGCTAAGGGGAGAAACCACATCACCAACTGGCTGTTGGGTGAATAAAGGATGGTGATTACTCTTCTGTAGCTGTTTATAAATGTTTCCTTCACTCTAAAATGACTCCAAAATGAAACATTTAGCTGAATGGATTAAATCCAAAAGAAAACGTTTTCTATCATTTTACCTCCAAGAGAGGAGAAAACTCGATTTCCAATTCATGCAAAAATTTTTCCTCCACTACTGAATTTAGCTACAGACTGAAAAAGTCAATGGAATATTTCCCTTTGGTCTAATATCCCTAATCTGGTATTGAATAATCTGGTGTTTTCTGTGAAAACTCTGTGTTTTAGAGCTTATCTATTCTTAAAGTTTTGTAGTTTTTCAAACTTACTGCAGTAGTGAGAGTAGTAGAGACACACATCATTTAGAAAGACCTTTTTTTTTTTTTTTTAATGGCAGTGCCATTGGAAACTCCCTGTAAGAACTTACTGCAGAAAATCAAAAATCCAGTAATCACCAGATAAACTGTACTGTCAATCCAGCCAATGTGAAATCACCTGTTTTTTCATAGCAGGATGACAGGAGCATTATTATTTTCTTGCCTGCTCTTCAAAGGTTTGTATTTTGGGCTCATGGAATGTACTTTTTTGTATTTTTAAGCTATTTGCCATGTGTGTCACTAACTCTTCTTTTTTTTACGCTTGTTAGGAGCAACCCCAATCTCCTCCTCTGAATACACCTGAATTGGAAATGCCAGCATTTATTGCAACAAAAGTATCTCAGTATTCATGCCAGAGGAAGACAACTTTAAATAACTACAACAAGGAATTCACGGTAACATTTATTCTATCTATAAAATAAAAACTAGTATAATTAGAATAATTACTGTAATACATGCCTCAGTACTTGCTTTCTGTGGCACCCTCAGCAAATTCATGAGTAAACAGGCAGCATAATAACAATCTAAAAAGTTATAAATCTGCCATACTTAAATTAAAATTGAGTGCAAACTTAATTGCATCCTCTAAGTATTGCTGAAAGCTTAACACAGTGGATCTTTAAATACATTAATAGCTTGTAAACACATGAATTTTTAAAACAAATGATAGAATAACATTCAAAAATGTCTTTTAGATTTTCATCACAGTCTTATTTGACGAGCTGGAAGTATGGTAGGCAAAAGTTTGGTTTAGGTGAGTCCAAGGTTCTTCACAGTTGCTCTGCTGCCTTTTGGTTTGCCCAAGTTCAGTTCTTCAAAGTATGGTACTAAACTTCAGATTTTCACAACTGAGCAATTATGAAAACAGACTGCATGATAATTACTTTAACATCACAAGAACCCCTTTGAATTGTCTAGTTAAATAGAAATCTTGGAGACTGTCATATATCTTAGTTAATGCCCATAAAATTGCACATTTCAGAGGGTATGAAGGGTCTGAGTCCTCTGGTCTAAATTCCTCTGGACTTATTGTGCCTAATGGCTCCCCCTGGCTCTAAATACTCAGTGACCACTATTCAAAAGGAAACATTTCTCAGAGACTCTAACATAGTGCAGTCTAAATATATCTGGCATAGTTACATGCATATGTTTCGACTATAACATCAAACAATTCCTCATTTTTCTAAAGCTTTATTATGTATTTTGTTATTATTTATAATTTTTATGATTCTACTTTGTGTGTTCCTGTAAATACATACAAATATTTCAAGAAAATATTATTTGTAAGATTCATGGGAAAAGAATAGCAACAGATACAGTTGTCAGTGAATATAAACCCTTTACAAGGTAAATACCAAAACCTCTGGCTATTCAGAACTAAAGATAAATCTACAAGGAACTAACTCAAAAATGTCTTGATCTGGGAATGCACAGTTAAAAATTAAACAGCCTAAAATTTGGCTTGTAGTTATGCTTTGAAATAATCAGCAAGTACATCAAATATATGTTTCTATTTATGGTAGTCATGTAGGTTAAACTGTTTGCTTGTTTACAAAAAGTCCCCTTTTGAGCAACATGATGGGAATTGAATTTTGGCCCTGTTTTGAGCCTGAGGTTGGACTAGAGACCTCCTGAGGTTCCTTCCAAGCCCAATGTTACCAATATTCCCAAAGCTGCTTCTTTTGAAATGGCTCCATTTCCCTACCTCCTGCTAGAAAAACAAGGCTGTGACTGTAACCATTTAACCTCTTGAAAGCAGCAGTTCTTTTTCACTGTTTATAAATATCAAATACAAGCTGCTGTAGGGGAAAATGTCAGACCAAACACAGTATGACTGAAACATTATGTAAAATACCAAACTTCTTGGGGAAATAGGAAGTAAGTGTCTTAGTGCTACACTTCCTGAAAACAGTAGAATGTGGGACCTGGCTCTTTGATGAATCTTCTATATTACAACATTTTGTCAGACATTCTCAAGGTAAAAAATTAAAAAGAATGTGATGGATAATGGCAAAATAAAATGGTTGCTCCCAGAAGGCACAAAGTTGTTGATTTAATTGTCATTAGCATTTAGACCACATTCTTTGAGTGGTTTCTGTTATACCTGTGTTTCACAGAGGCAGTCCCTAAATTACTTCCAGATTTATCAATGCAGCAGTCTTAATGTGAAAGTACAGCTTGTATTTGTTAAGTGAATTTAGCTGAACACATTAGAAGTGGGGCAGTTTGATGATGGGAGTACTGAGATTCCCTTCTGTTACCCTATATATCAAACATTTCTGGATAGATACTGGGTTTTGTGGTGGCAAAGGTGTCAGTTTTTCATCTTCAACGTATTTTGAGAGTAACTTCTCAGAATTCACACTGTGTTTTGTTTCTGGAGGTGGAACTGGGCAAGTTTATATTACATGAGTCTGTCTAGAATCAGCATCTTGACAGCTGTAATGGAACTCCTCAGGGCTGTTGCTCTTATTCCTCACAGCCAAAGTTGCAACGACAGCTGAAGGGTTTGGTGTTTATGGGCTGCCAGAACTGGCCCATGTCTTGGAGAACTGCCAGTTAGTCTGCCTAATGTCACAGGAGCCTGATTTTTAGATTTGCTGTTGCTTTGTTGGCCTTGTATTAATCCTGTAATTCACGTTCTCAAATAAAAGCATTCCAATAGATTTCTCAGTGCAAGCACTTAGCAAATGCACTGAAGCATTGGTGTAATTCACTTGTGCATGCTGTGGGCAGCCAACCATTAAATGACAGATTTTCCTTGGGTCAATACCATACATCCTGAAAATTGGGTCCAAACCATCTTGAGTTATGTGTTGATGGTAGCATTTTGTTATAAAACCTTATTCGGTGAGTCAGGCTTGTTCCCTTTTCTTGCAGATTTTCTGTTTTCTTTGGTTAGCTTGTTTTCTGATCATGCCCATAACAGGGGTACAAACCTATTTGCTAATGCCTTCTTTGATGAATTCTTGGATTCTTCCTTTTACTGGACTTTTCCCTGATATGTTGTATCCAGTTCCCCTTTCAAATAAGTAGGAGTTGTGTTTGAGAAAGTGTAGTAATTACATTAGAACAGTCACTAATAGGCAGCAATGTGGGTGCAGGAGGATTTATATGTCCTGGTTTCTTGGGAGAGGCACTTTAGGGGACTTGATTTCTGAAGAAATTGATAATTAGTGATCCTTTTTAATCTTGAGTCCTGTTCTACATATATTTCATCATGAAAGAGTACTTATTAAAAAAAAGTAGCAGAGATATTTGATGACAGGTTATGAGGAAAAAGTGATGGTTTAATATACTAGGTGCAATTTCTATGTTCAAATGTCTCATGTTTCCTGTCTGTTGTAATAACCAGAAAATAACTTGCAGAAAGTTACAACAAACCAGTTTCGCACATGGAAGAAGCTACAGAAGGGTTGACATAAATCGAAGATGTCAAGGTTTTGTTATTGCATTCAGTATGGGGCAAGTCCCAGTCAAATCACTTGTGAGCTGTTGTGTAGTAAGGCTTGTGGTGTGAAGAATATACTAAGAATGTCAGATGCCAAGGAGTAGACAGTGGAACAGTTAGAGATGCAGCTGCTTCAGACTCCATCTCTGTGCAGTCTTTGGGTCCCAGTGTCCTCTAGCCTTGGGGCAGGCAGGCTGGGAACCCCTGCCATGGGCTTTGCTGACCTGGCTGGTCCAGGAATGCACCAGAACACATCACCCTACCCACAGGTGAGCTGTGCTGCTCAGATGGGCAAAGCTGCAAAACAAAAGAGCAGATCCTTTGAGTAGAGTCTGTACCTTAGCAAGTTTCCTTTATGTTTGTCTTAAATATTAATGTTATTATGGAATATAATATTCCAGTATTGTTCTCTGGCTTATTTGTAGCTATCTTCCCTCTCTCACTGAAAATATACACTTGGAGGCTTTGTGTTTTCTTGTGCTAAAATAAAAGGAGTCATTCTGCTGTGCCCAGGAGGGGTTGTTGGATTTGAATACTAATATCAGACTGCAATAAAATTCAGAAAGACATTCTTCTGTGAGGAAAATACAATTTAATTCTTACAGAAGAAACTAATTAAGTCAGAGGCAAATGGTTCTGTGATTCTAAGGCTTATTGCTAATGCTACTGGATGTTACTTTGTTTTGGCTGTTACTCATGGTAATGAGAATGTGGATGTTTAGTATGGGAAAGGTGCCTGGTTTCCTTTCCACTATGTTAGAGAAAAATAAAAAAGAAATATTTCTTTCTTCTTTTGTATCTACAGAAGAATGTATCCTTTATGCCAATGGCTCAAGAAGTTATTATTATTATTATTATTTCATTTTAAAACATACCTCAGAAGATCCTCAATTTTAGTTTTATAATGAACTTGGGAGCTGTGTAGTAGAAAACCACTAACTGGATGGATACTCTTAATAACATGTAGTGTCCCAATGACACAGCTTCCTTCAGTCAAAATTCTGCAGACTGCACCTCTGAATTATGATGTGAATGTGTGCAAAGTGTATACCTATTCAAAATTAATTAATTGTTTATCTAAGGAGTAAATATGTATTCAAATTTTAAGATAAATGGGAAGGTGCTTTGTAAAATACAGAGTATAAATACATCTTCACTCTTCAGCAGTTTAAATTTGTATGCTATATCAAGTCTATGTTGCTTTCTTTGACCATATTAATATATGTAATATATATTTTGTATTTTATATTATTACACAGTGTGTCTATTATGTTGGTCACTGTTATGTGATTACCACTCTAACTGCATTTCTGTGCTGTATCAGCAGACCTTTTTTCACATTTGTATTGTTTTCTTTTACATTATGTGGAATAATATGAAAGCTTCTCATGAATTCCTCTGTTTCAAGAAATGAACTTATTGTTTGTTATTATGAGGAGCAACTGGAACTAATATACTTATTTCTTGTAATAGTGCTTATGCAGGGACCCTGAGATCATGCACAGTATGCTTTTATTGTTACTTTCTCAGCTCCTTTGTTTTTCTAGCTGATGTAAAATAACATGATAGAATCTTTCGATCTGGGAAAATGTTGGACTTTTCAGTCCAGATGCAAAACCAAAAAAATCAGACTGAACAAAAAGGGGTAATTTAGTTTATTTGGAAGTCACTTTAGTCAATATTGCAGGTTGGCCTAAATTGCTTAATTCTTCTTGAAATAAGCACCTGGAAGTATTTATTTTCTCTCTCAGCTGTACAAAGGTCATTCACATGCCAGATATCTCCTCCTACCAAAATACAAAATTAAGATCTACAGTGGCGGAAGAGAGAAGAAAATTATTTGAATGAAAGCTGCATTCTAAAAGTTTGGTTGGTTTTCAATGGTCATCAAACACTGATGCTGATGTGAAGTAGGACCCATCCTTTGGATTTGCAACCTACTAAATAAACAAGTAGAAAAGAGTGATTGAGAGGGAGAGCACTTTAACTCAAATCGCTGTTCTGAGTATAACAGGTTCTCAAACACATGCCATGTGAGATTTTTGGTTTTTTTAGTCACAATTTGCTATTTAGTTCTATGGCAGGTTGAACTTACTTGTACAACAGCATGTGAATATTTTTTTAATTTGTGCTGCAGTAGTGTTTGCAGAGTCAAGTAAAATAGGGGCCTTTTTAATGAGAGATGCTGTTCAAGCACATTGTGAAAGCATTCAAGCCCTGGAGTGTTCACAGTCTCAACAGAGAGTGAATGGAAGATGCCAAGAGAAACAATGGTAGGGAGATGTGGAGCAGCTTTCCAAGGTCTGGCAGCAAAGCTGAGAGTGTAGGCATGGCTGTAAGACAAGTGCCCTCTCCATGAAGATATAATTAGTTCTTTACAAAGCAGATTAGATTTAAAATATGGGGGTATTTTTGTGAAATATTTACGATTTCTGTTCTAGCAGAGTCTTAAACTGAGTTTATTAAAAACTGTTTTGCAAGTAGCAATGGACCAGCTCCGACATTGTTGTTGAGCAGGATAGTATGAAATAGCACATGGGACCATTAATTTGTTTTGCTTTTCTGCATGACTTGTACTCTGATAATCATGCTGAATGTTATTGGGTCAGCTGTTCAGCAGACAGAAACTAGCATGGTCTTTCTGATTCTTATTTTTTTTCTGAGAATTGTTCTCATATATTAGTTGAGAATCTTGCACTTTTTGTTGGTTTCACATGAGTGATTTTTAGCATTCATAGGATTTTAGTCTACATTTTTTGCATATGTAAGGTGATTACTGGTAACTTTGTGTTGTAAATGGTATTTTATCTTATTAGTTCTTAAATACCAGATATGAAATGACAGAATTCCTCTCTACATCTGTCACCTTTCTTATTTTTAACTCAATTCAGCAAAATTTTAGTGTTCTTTTGGATCTGACCCACTGGAATCTGGAAGTGCACTTAAACCCCACATTTTTGCACAGTCCAAGTCACATCAACAAACACTCCACAATTTCAGAGACAGAAGTAAAATTTTCAATAACTGAAGAACTGAAATGTAGTCCAGCTCTGTTGCATATTTAATTAGAGCAGACCCTGCAGAGTACTCTGAAGATAATGAAATTCTCATGTGCTGGAAATCTCTGGAAATTTAGTTTCCTTTTAAACTGGCACTTTTTAAACAAACAGGTAATCTGAATATTGATCTGATTGATAAAGTGACGGTGAGGTGCTTCATGTAAGACATATAATAGTTTAGAATAAGTGGTCAATAACTTTCCTTTTTGTGTCACCATAAGCTGACTTCACCAGTGATCTATTAGATTGTAGATTTTTATTAAATAATATTAGAATTTTATATGCTTTTCCCTCTAGAATATTACTCAATATGAACTATACTATTTGATAGACAGCAAGTCCAGTTGCTGTCCTTTTTTATAAAGAAATGTTTTATTGAAAAGAATGTTAAAATAGTTTTATGTTAAAAGACATCTGTAATTAGTTGCAGCATTTGCAGGCAATGTATTTTTTTTTCACAGCGAATAATGAATATTCAATACTCTTTAATTGTTTATTTTAAACAGCTTAATGAGCTTCACAAAGGCAGGAAAACACTGAAAAATGTAAACTAGAATCATAAAAATGCTTTGATTATATTTTCTCACTGGCTATCAACAGCCTTTGAGTGAAATGCTTCATGTGATTGTATTTTTCAATAGTGATGGTGACACAGCTTTTCTGAGAGCTGCCCTCCTGGCAGTGGGGAGGGACTGGCACCTCTGTGCAGCAGGGCTGGTGCTGGGATATGCAGACACAATTATCACAATGGCTGATTCTTCAGTGTAGAACACTTCAGATGTGCATGCAAGAGGCTGCCTTTTGGGAGTGAGAAAAAACATCCCAGGACTTTTTGAGCACTCTAGACAAGAGGATGGCTTTGCCAGTCTCTGCCATTGTTAACACATGCTGCTGAGCAGCTGCTTTGGGGAACCACTTTTCTGGCTGTGTTTATCAGTATAGACTATTTAAACAAGAATGTATCAATTATATCTTTTTAGCTCTGCCCCTGATTAATGCTTTTAGTATTAACTGGAGTAAGAAATTTCTTGGCAAAAACTGCTTTCTTGAGTACTTATGTGTACAAATTATAAAGAAAGAAGAAGAAATCAAAAGAAATCTTAATTTTGTGAGTTGAACTGTTAATCTCACTTGAAGCAACAATCAGCATATTCTATTCCATAGTAAAAAAGAATCTTTGAAGCTGATAAAGAATAAAAAGTGTAAGAACTTGGGAGAGCATCCAGAAAATCCCACAGCAGAGGAAACATCTGAGTCCTGTTATCCCACTTGTAAAATATATTTCCTCATTTTCTTTGCAGCGCTATCTGTGGTGTGTCTTTTCTTCCATATACAAACTGGGATGAATCCATATTGATTGTGACCTCAAACTGGTAGTTTCACCTTTTTCTGCATTAATTCTCTTTCTAAAGGGAAACTATAATGTGCCTGTCTTACCAAAAAGCGTGTAATTACTTACAACATAATCTATCAACTGAATAAAGATTTTAAATGTGGAAAAAAAAAAAGGCAGTTGAATAAATCCAACAATTAGCTACTGCAAGAGATTTAGAGACAGATGTTAGGAAGCTGAGGCTTGTGCATTATTTTTCTAATAGATTGGTGTTTCC